>JAJKFJ010022993.1:0-12583 GCA_027382625.1 Tetmemena sp. SeJ-2015
AACTTTTGGAGGAAATCTGTCATAAGAATTTTTCCAAAAATTTAAAAATTAATTTGGCGGAAAATTTTTAAAATTATTTAAATTTTCAAATTTTAAAAAGTCTTAAAATTTTTTAAAATAAATTTTAAAAATTTTTTCCAGGTTAAAACCTATAGCTCACCATCTCTGAAGTTTTTTTTTCTAAGCCCCCCTTTTCATTCTTTACAAAATTTTGCAGAATTTTTTACTAAGGGGAGATCAAAAGGGGGAAAGAGAAAGATTTAAAAGGGAACCGGGATATATCTTTTTCCGGGCAATTGAAGCAAAGTAGCAAAGGGAAGAAAAGATCGGGTTTAATTAAAATTTAAGAGTTTTTTTAAGGTTTTCAAATAAAGATATTTCCAACGAAAATTATGGGGAAAGACACCCCTTTAACCTAAGCAAGAAAGGTGGGGCTGTTTTTTTCGAGCCCTTCTTTTTTGAATCGATCAATTTAAGGGACGAAAACTTTTCCGCAATCGGCATGGAGCGAAGCAATTCCCGAATACCTTATTATCAAAAAAAAATTTATCGAATAGTGTGGGAAAAAATTTATTGGGGAGCCCAAAAATAAAATAAAGAGGGGGCCCTAAAAAAAATTTTTATAATTTCAAACTACTCGAAATCAATTTTTCTAACACAAAACCCGAAATTCAAACATATTTGATATTTGGCCCCTAAATTTTTTAAAGGGACGTATACCCAATTTTTTTATTTTAATTTTTTCATTTAAAGAATTTCCCTTAAAAATACAAATTGGGCAATTAAATTTTAAGGAGCATTTAAATTTGCGTTAAAATAAAATTTAAGCACTTTTTTTAACCCTTTTTCGAGTGAATTATAAGGGGGTTTCCCAAAGGGAAATTGTAGAAAACCCCTTTTGAATTTAATTCGAAAAAAATAAGCAAATAAGAGATAAATGGAGTTTCTAAAAATAAATAAAAAATAAGAACACAATAACGACGGGATTTTTCACAAATGTTCTCGTAGTGCTCTCCCCTAAGGGCATACAAAAATAATAAGTGGGGGCCTTCATTTTTTAAAAATTTAATTTAAAAATAAAAACCCAACCCAGAAAGAAAGAAAACTTACAAACACAATACTAATGTTCGGAACAGAAACCCAAACAAGATGCTGTTGCACTAAGTGCAAGGGAGAGCTTTGAACTTGAGCTCGAGCAAAAAATCGGAGGGGTTAAAATTTTCAAGCCCAAAAATTGAGAAGTCGGTGGGCGTTTTAAAATATCGCACCTGATGCCCTTTTTTTTTGCTCCAGAGATCAATGAGGAAAAAAAATTTTTTTAATGCGGTAAGGGCAACAAGTTGAATACCTTTAACCAACGGGGACATAAAGGGAAGGTTCCCCTAGACAAACCCAAATTAAAATGAACATTAGAAAGGTGGCCTTTGCTATCCCTTTTTCAAATTTTGGGGCAAGAATTTTTAAAACTGCTTTTCAAAAAAACATGGAAAAGAAGCACAGGGGTTGTAATTGAGGAAAAGGGAATTTAAAAATGGGGCCCGCAAGAGGCAAGGAGTACCTTGACAAGGGTTAAAAAGAAAGCAAGAGGAGAAGAAAGGAAATTGAGTTAAAGATAAACCTTTGTGTATGGGGAGTAAAGTTTAGCAGCTCAAAGCAAAAACTCCCCGCTTAAATTTTAACCTTTTGGGGAGTTGTTCAAAATTATCCCCCTTGCGATGCGAACGAAGAAACACCCTCATAAAAAAGAAAATAAAGTTTTCAAGAAATTTTCCCTTTAAAACCTTTAAAAAGGAAAGAAGGTTTGATTCGCGAACGAACTGAAGTGTTTTAGAGAAAACGAGGGGCAAAAGAAATAGTTCTTCAATTGCTTTGGGTTTTTATCGAATGATTAAATTGGGGGATTTTGCTCCAAAGGGGGTAACTAAAGAATTTTTTACAGAGGGCCAAATACTAACCCGTATTTACTGACCTCGGTTTTAAAGGGGTGAGGGGTTGCAAAAGTTTGGGGTCGTGGGACAAGATCCAACCAAAAATCGGGAAAAATTTAAAACCCTCAAAGAAAAGCCTAGACCTTTAAAAGTTGGGAAGAAAGAAAAAATTGAGGAACACGGGGCAAGGAAATGCAGGCCCACTTCCCCTAAGACAGACTTGGCCCAACGGTTTAGTGCAGTGGGACATTTGGGGCTAAGTTGAATCAAATTTAAACGAATGAAACAGAAGGGAAAAATACTATTAAAATGGGGATAAAGCAAAATAATTTCCCAACAAAAAATTGTAAGTTTTACCCAAGGGATCAAAATTTTAAAAAATAATAAAAAAAGGAAAAATCCCAAACAACCCAGAAACAAAAAACCCGTTATTGAATAGAAAGACTTAAAGGGATAAAAATTTAGAGAAATGAACAGAAATCAAGGACCTTCCCAAAGTTTAGATTGCCCGTTTTGGGGTTAAAAATTTACATTAATTTTAAAGTAAAAACCCGAAATTAAAGGAAAATTAAATTTTAAATTTTTTTTAAAGGGGGTTTTGGGGTTTTTAATTTGGGGTATCCCAAAGACTTATGCGGAGAACAGTAATTAATTTGGTTTTTAGTTTTCCCCAAGGGGTGAGCATTTCAGAATAAAACTCTTAAAAAAAGAATAAATTGCATTAACGTCAGGCTTTTATAACGACAGAACGCAAAACCATACCAAGGGTTTGCCAGCACAAGCCCAATTGGGGAAAACTCCGATACTTTTTATGCTACTAAGGGGGCGGTTTTTAAGCCCCCCTATAAACCTTACCTCAAAAATCCTTTAATACTAAAGAGAACTAGGGTAGATAATTTTCTGAAAGAATAACAAATTTTAACTTTTGCATTTTGCCCATTTGAAGTTTGCTTTAAAAGCTGTATGCGCCTTAATAGTGCGACTATACTAACTGATTTTCCTGTCTTCATAATCTAATAGTTAGAATTAAAAATAAAAACTATTTGATTAAAGTTGAATATTACACCCCCATTGAATTTAAATTTCCGGTTTTTAAAATTTTGAAAAAATTTTTAAAATTAAAATTTTTCAAAAAAATATTTCCCTTTTTAAATTTTAAATTTTTAAAAAAATTTTTTTTCCAAAAACTAATTTTAAATTTTTGTTTGTTTTTTTAAATTTTAAAAAAATATTTTTTAAATTTTTTTAAATTTTAAATTCAAAAATTTTGCAAAAATTTAAATTCCTTAGGGGGTTAATAAAAAAAAAGGATTTTTTTTTTAAAAAATTTTTAAAAAAAAAGAAAAAAAAAAAAAATTTTAAAAAATTTTAAAAAATAAAAGGGAAAAAAGAATTTTTTTTTATTTTTTCCTTTAAAAAAAATTTAATTAATAAAAAAATATTTGTAGAATATTTCTAGCAATGCACAGAATACTTCTATCTCAAAAGATAACCAAAATACAACTATGATTTAATAAATAGAGAAAAAAGTAACTATTTTAAAAATTTTTTAATATTAATAAAATTTAAATATTTTAAAAGGTTTTTAAATATTTTTCAATAAGAATGATTCTATTAGAAAATAAAAGTTTTTTATTTTATATCATAATGGGCAATAAAAATGAAGGTAGCTTAATTAAAATCGATGAAAAAAATTATCAATTAAAATTAATTATATAAAATTAAACATAAACAGAACGATTGTAATTGGATAAAGGTACAATTAAAAACTTCTTATAATAGAGTAAATATAAAAATAGCCAAATTTTGTTTCCTTTTTTTTAAATTTTTTTTTTCCTGGCAATTTTAAAAAAATATTTAAAAAAGATTTTTAAAAAATTTAAAAAAAATATCAAGCAAACCATAAGAAACTACTCACGACTCCTTCTGACCTTCCTTAATAAGATACTAAAAAACTATAAAAGTCAAAACTTGAGAATTAAGATGAAATTTAAGATAACGAGAGTACTAATATCAAAAATTTAGTTAAAGTTATTGAATAATAAACTTTATTTAATCAAATAAAAAATTTCAATATTAAAAAAAAAAGTAAAAAAATTAAAATTTTTAAATTTTCAAATGATTGAGTGAACAATTAAAAACATATTAAAAAAGGGTAAAAATTAAAAATAATATCTTTATATTAACAATTTTATTAAAGTTTAAAGGTAAAATTTAGAATCTTTGATAGTACTCAAATGAATTAAGCTCAATTAAAGGGTTTTGCTTTATAATTCGGCTGCAAACGGGGTAGAGGTTATAATTTAAGAGTTCATGAATCATGGGGAACTTTGAAGCAGTACAAAGAAAACCCTACTCCCCAAGTTGGAAATACCTTACCTTAGATTGTTTATAACAATTCTAAGATTAAGCTAGGCAAAAAAGGAGGAGATATGCTTTTGGTTAAAATCTTTAATAGAATCAAGGTCGAAAGATATAGGGGTTGCTGCTAAGTTCTCTTTTGAGTCTCTAAGATATTATTTTAGGCAAGATCACAGTTAATTTTTGTCATAAAAAGCTTGAAGACTCTTAAGTTTATATTAATTGTTTTTCTCATCTTGCTATCTCAATAATGCTTTGTTGAAGTTTATCGGATCTAACGCTTTTTAAGGCGTTATTGTGCGGCGTGTGCTTTCAGATACTCCATGCGAGGTTCTCCTTAACTCCGCTACAAATCCTATAACATGATCTTTCTAAGAAAGTTCAAAATAAAGATTATTAATTAAAATAGATTTTTTATTTTTCTGATTATTTTTCCTTATTTCGTCTACTTTTAATAGTAGCTGCTCTGATGATGAAATATCATAACCTCCAGTGAGTGAAATCTAAAATACCTCAATTTAAGAAACAAAGAATATGCTATTTATGAATTTAAGACCTTTCATACCTCTTTTTGATCAGATGAGAAAGCAATCCTTTCTCCATTTATATATTATTTTATATTTGCATTATGTTTATACGAGATAGATACTAAATTAACTACAAATATATGAATCTCACATAGTAAAAGATGAAAAAAAATTTAAAATTTTTCCCAAGGTTAAATTTTTTTATTAAGGAAATTAAAAAAAATTTTATTATTTAAAGGGGTTTCCTTTTTTAATTGTTAAAATTCCCCAAAAATTTTTAAGATTCAGTTTTTGAAATTTTTTTAAAAAAAAAAAAAAAAATATGAGTTTCATCTTTAATCATCTGCAAAGCACCTTTAAGCAGCGAGATATGTCGTACGTACTCTTCATCATCTTCATCTTCGATTTCATTTTTATTCATACTTGCTCCTTTTGTATCTATTTATAGAGCGCTCCCATACAAAAGTTGCATTAATGAAATGCTTTTAGAAATTAATGCTGAATCCAATGGTGTAATAATTATTCAAATTAGAAACACTTCAATTGCCACGATCTAATTCCATTTTAATTTAATACTTAATTTAATTCTCTTTTTTTTTAAATTCTCAGCGATATTACTATGAGAGGTCATATTTTTGATGAACTTTTTTAATTAGTATTTATATGATTTATTCATGATTCAAAAGAATAAGTATTTTATTTGTTAATTATTCAAAATTTATAGCTTTTTTATTAATAATTAAATTTTAAAACTAGATTAACCTCGAAAGGGACTCTCGTTTATTTAAACAGATAAAATAAATAAACTAATGGGGGGGGGTCCTTTCCTCGACAGTAAAATTTTATAATGAATAAAGATAAGTAGAAAATATGTTTATAGGATATTTTTCGCTCCTAAATCTGATTCTTCCAGTTATATAGGAGTATTCGAACATCTAAGGCTTCAAATATTAGCCCTTATTCTGTAAGTTATATGACAGCTGCACCTAAATAAAATCTATATTTTTAGTAATTTTTCTTTATTGTAAAACAACTTAAAGTGCAATTTTCAAATAGTGTAGCATTTTATGAACACATATCATGCTCTATTTGTAGGTCCTAAGAAATAGAACTGAAAAATCGCATCCCTTAATCTTGATGAATTAAATTTTGGTTATATCAAAATGCTGAACAATTTGAAAATTGTACTTTAAGTTTTTTAAAATAGCGAAAAATTAGCTTAAAATATAGATAACTAACTGAATTAGGATTAAAATTTGAAGCCTTAGAAGTTCGAACAAGCCTCGATAACTGGAAAAATCAGATTTTAGGAGCGAAAATTATCCAATAAAGGTATTTTTTCTTACCTTTATTCATTATAAATTTTACTGCCGAGGAAAGGCCCTCCCCAACTAATCATTTTATAATTGGCATTTACATTTCTCAATTATAGCATAGCTAATTAATTATGTGAAATAAAATATATTTAAAAAAGCAGGATTCAAATCGAGAATGGGATATTCTAACATGGTGGTTTCTAAAAATTCAAATTTAAAGCTCGAAAAGTTCTAAATTTGTGTTAAAAAAGTACTAATCTTGATAGATTTATAGATAAAATAAAAATTTCATTTAAATTCTAAAATTAATATTCAAGCCAGTAAAATTATTATAATCTTTAATCTTGGTAAATAAATTAAACCTATCAGATTCTCTTCAGGGAGACAGGAAAACGCTAAAAAGATTTCTATCTCAAAGACTTAGAAAGGACAGGTAAAAAAATTTTCTTTCATTAACACTGAATAAAATTTGTTCTCTAAATATGAAATGTTTTATAAAGAATTTTCACAATTTTATCGGGAAAAGGGAGGATAAAGAAGAAAAAAATAAATTCAATTTAGTTTTTTTTACATTTTTGACCTTGTCTACCAATCTTAATTATATTTGGTAAATGTCTAAAATTTGTAAAATAAGTTATTTCAATTTTTAACTTCCTTCACAGGGTTTGCTCTTTGATATCAGGATTATTTAGATATTTTTAGCCTTCAGGGAAAATCTTAATGAAGTGGTTTAAGTTTGTTTTATTGAGTAATAATTTATTTCTTTAAATTAATAATCTCAAGACTAATTCTGTATAATTTAAAATATATTATCGCTTTTTTATTGTATCAATTAAGACTTTTTGAGTGATTTTTGAAATCATTAAAAAAATAATTCAAACTAAAAATGTATTATTAATCAAAACTTAAGTTAATTGATCAAAATTACTTTTTATGATCAGATAAAATTTATATGAAAGCAAAATAGATTTAATTTAAGCTTTTTTTATTCTTATTAAGTAGGCTCAAAAACATTTGCTATAAATAAAGACTATTTCTTTTCTATCAATTAAATTCTTTTTAAAAATGGAAGAAATCTAATAGTAAATTTTTTTTATAAATTTAAAAATTTTTTTTAAAAAATTTTTTTTCATTTAAAATTTTTACATATTGAATGGGTTTGATCAAAATTCTTTTGTTTTTTTTGTAAATTAAAAATAATTTTAACCCCAAATAAGAGCAATGTTTTTTAAAATGAAAAAAAGGGAAAACTTAAAATTCTTTCATAAAAAAAATAAATTTTTTTTTCTTAAAATTTAGGAAAAAGTAAAAAAATTAAATATAAACTGAAAAATTAAAAATTTAATGAAAAAATTTAAATTTTTAATTAATTTTTCCCAAAGATATTTAAAAATGAATGTTTAAATTTATAGATAATTAAAAAAAATTTTTTCCAAAAATTTTAAATTTTTCAAAATTTAAAATTTCAATTTTTTTAATTATTGCAGATTTGGCAAAAAAAAAAAATAATTTTTTTTTTCCACATTAAAGGGAATAAAAATGTTTAAAGTAAATTGGAGTGGACAAAATCTTCTTTATTCTTTAATTCTTAAAAAAATTTTTTAAAATTATTATACGAAACTCAAAAATAATATAATATAAAGATTTTAAAATTTTTACTTTTTAAAAAAATTTTTTATAAAAATTAAAACTTCTCTTAAAATTAAATTTATTAAATAAATAGTTTTCTAAAAGAAATATTAATTATGCTAAAAACTTATATCCAATTTATGAATTAGATAAATAAAAATAATAAGAATAATAGAATTTATTATTTTTTTTGTTTTAAATTTATTTGGGAAACTTCTTAAATAATTAAGAAAGCAGGTCTATAGCTTACATTCGAGAGAGTGATAGGCGCTGGAACTTTCGGAACTAAAATCTTAAATAATTTTTTTAAAACTGTAGCTAAATACTCTGACAAAATGGGCAAGAGCTATGCAATTAAGTTCGAGCCTACCTCTTCAATAAACAGGAATCTTTTGCAGGAGGCCTTAATTTAAAAGTTTAAAGTATAATTTCTAATTAGATAATTTTTAAAGAGATAGAAGATAGAAGAAAATAGGTTGAGAGATTATACACGCCAATAAATTAAAAAATAATCCAAATAATTATTTTACAACATCTATTTGGCTAAATTTAAAATTTTTAAAATTAAAAAAAAATTAAAAACTTTATTCTAATAGAGGGTTAAAATTTTAAGTAAAAATTAAAAAATTAAAAATATGCAATGGAGGAGTTCAAAAAGTAGGCTCTTAAAATGCTTGAAGCGATTCATTCTCTGCATTCAATCTGAATGATTTATTAAAATCAAGTTTAAAATTTTAAATATTCCTAAATTGCATGTAAATTTAAAATTCTTTAAATCTTTTACACTTGTATGATAAACTATTTTTAATTAATTTTTTATATGTGTTCTTATATAAATCGGGTTCATTCATAGAGACATCAAGCCTGAAAACCTCAGAGTTTAAGATGGTGATGTGTTCCTTGTAGATCTTAATATAATAGTTAGTGTCTTTTTTATTTAGTAAAATCTAGGCAAAAAGAGACAATAAAGAAGGTGCGATACTTGTGAAGAAAGGAATGTCGAGTGGAAATAGAGGGTCCCCTGCAACTTCCTCAATAAACGCCCTCAAAAATGGAGAAGTAGGCCCAGTGGACGATCTCATTTCACTTTCAAAATTAGTTATTTTAATGCCATTATTTATTCGACATTTTTAATAAATTTACTTTGCTACACTCTGATGTACATGACTCAAGAAAATATGCCTTGGTATGATGACTCATCATCGGCATAATCTTCAACTTTTAAGTCTTATAGAAGCAACGTTTCATATATGTCAGATAGAATCATTTAATTCTAGTCGATATTAATAGATTCGAGTCTAATTTATATTTTATTTAGTAAAATTGCGAATAGAGGAAGAGTATTTTTTAAATTAAGTGTTGATTGTAGATGCCTGCTCCAATATTTTAAGATTTAAACGAATGCTTATTGAAATTGAAATAGAAAAATTCATTAAGTTATTTACAACAACACTTAGAATAGGAGAAATCTGCTATAATCCAATGACATAAAATAAAGTCATAAATTAAACAAGAAATATTTCTTTAACCATTTTTGCTTAATAAGTTCAGTTTCTTACAGTTAAATATGAGATTTTGTAAGGAGTTGAAAATTTGAGGGCTTAAGCCTACCTATAGTAAATTATAACTTTAAAAATTGCAAAATTCATCTCTCATTCAACTAATATTATTGATTTTTTATTGTAATTTTGAAATTCAGCCCTACTTAATACAAAATAATTTTTTTAATAAATAAATGAATATTATTATTATTTTTTGAATCCTTAACGGGAAAGACTAATTAGCAAAGGAGGATCCTATTTATTTTTTATAATTTAATCCTTTTTCGTTGTCTATCAATAGAAGACTCCGATTGATTATTCTCGAGAAAAAATAACAAACATTATTTTATTATGAATATTCGAGCTATTGCTAAATTCAAATTTACAGTGTTTAAAATTAATTATATTTATTGTGAGTGATATATTGAACACATCAATTAAAAGGTGCTTGAAAAACTACAATTATTTTAAATGACATCAACATAAATAATTATTTTTAAATTTTTTTATTTTAGAAGATATTTTTAACTATCAGTTATAATATTTTTAATTTAATAAGTTGAAATCTAATTTTAAGATCTTTTTATAATTTTTCACTTTCTTTTTCCTTTATTTTTTCCTTATGAATTAAAATCCTTGGATAGAAACCTATATAGATAGGCAGTTTAAAGATCCTTTCCTATCTTATGAATTGTACGAATCCATCAAGGCTTAAAATAATTATTATCCTTACTTAACATTATTCTACCTTTTTTAATTTTTATTTTGCTTAGTTTGAGCTCCTAGATCAACCCTTCGAAGAGAAAGTTTAAATGGAATCAAGCATCTTGGAAATTCAGGTCTCTCCCAATTTAAAATATTTAAATTTTATTATCAAAATAATTTAAGACCTATAAGGTTTGATAAAACTACAAAGCCAATATCAATACATCCATTGGAAAAGAAGGAGTGTGAAATTCAAAAAGAAGTTATTACATTGACTTATTTAAATTAAAAATTTCATCAAATTAGAATAATCTTTTAAAGAATGTAAATAAGTTATAAAAGAGTGGAAATTTTATTAAAAATATAGAAATATTCAAGTCATTCTCAAAGGCAATTATTTTTAATTTGGTAAAAGAATAGATAAGAGAACTTTTCTAAGTTCATAAATTTAAATTAAAAATTAATTTCAGAGGTTCGTTTTGAAAAATAAATAAGATCATTACATTTATAATTTATAGCTAGACTTGTGTGAAATAAAATGAAGAGAAAAAGTTTGAGAATATATAGGAGGATTATTCAAAGTTTGCGATAGTAGGGAGAGGTCTACTCGGCATATTATTCTTCCACTCTTAATAAATGTGGAAAAAATTTTATTTTTAAATAACCAGATAAAAACAGGAAGAGTATTTTACATTTTAAAATTTAGTAAATAGTTAAAGGACTCATTCTGTTGAATATAGCTTGTTTCACTATTCTTGCTTTTTACATGATTTGAAAGTTTATTCTCTTACTATCTCAATAGACTTTCAAACCTGTATTGTTCCCCCAATTACAGTTGAAGTAGTTTAGAAGGTCATCGCTACAATATTTTTCCCTAAAGTAGACTTTTCCTTAATCAACTTGTTGCATGAGACTTAATAATTAATTGAAACATTTTCAAGAAAACAACTATAATAAATTAGAATCATTTTTAAATTGATTAAGAATTGATTTTCATTAATTAATTTGTACATATAAAACAATATTAATTGATCTATATCTGATAAATTAACAAAGTCCTTTAACATCTAAGAATTCAGAAATCAATTTCAAGAGTGTCTTTGTTTTTAAATAATCGTTTATTTTTAGTTTAGGTTAATTTAATATTTTAAAGTTTTAAAATAGTAATTAATATGCTTAATCTTAAGTAGCAAAAATAAATGGGAGATGAAGCTGTGAGAGAGAAAATAAATTAAGAATTAAGCTGCTCACAAATAAACTTTCCATTAAAAAGCTCTAATAAATACATATTATAAAATCGTCATAAATAAGTCTATTTATTTCAGTTAAAAGTGCTAAATTGTTTTATTTATAAAAAATATTTTTCTTAAATAATATTTCAGTTGGATGACTGAAGTTCATCTCCCTCTGTTTAAATGGTAAAAAATACTAAAAAATCTTCCAATTAGCGCAAAATTGGACAAAAATACTAAAAAAATAAAAAAAGGCATTTTATTCTTTATAATTTAATTGAGGGCAAAATTTTATTTTTTATTTTTTTCATTTAAATATTTAAAATAGATTTCAATTTAAATTTATCAATTAAAAATAGTTTTTAAATGATCTTGGGCGAATTCTCCGCTCAAAGTAAAATATACTCTTGAGTATTTATAAATATTGCAGTGATTTGAAGTCTTCTCCAACTCTGAAAATCTCCAAAAATCCAATTTTTTAGTCAAATTCAAATTAAAAACCACCTTCAAATTATTTTTAAAATAAATAAGGGAAAATTTAAAAAAAAATTTTGGGGATTTTTATCCAAAAAATAAATTATTTTAAAAGGGAAAAATTTTTTTTTAATACCTTTTTATTTTAAATTGGGGTATTTAATTTATAATTTTAATAGATTTTTAATTTAAAAAAATAAAAAAAAATTTTAAAAGGAAAAATTTTCTCATTAATTAGTTAAATTTTAGTCCTTGGAATTTGAAAATTTTTTTTTATAAATTTTTTTTTTAATAAAAAAATTTAAATTTAAAAGTGAAAATTTAAAATTTTTTTAAATAAAAATTTTTTGGTTTTAAAAAAAATTTTTTTATTTTTTTAAAAATTTTTTAAACCCGAAAAATTTTAAAACCCCCAAATTTTTTTAAATTTTAAAAAGAATAATAAATACATTTTGAAAATTTGGACTAAAAAATTGGAGTTTTTGGATGATTTTAGGCTAGATCTAGATTTTTCATATTTTCATGAAAAAAGTGGATGACGAGGAAAGGCCCCCCCCGAGTATTTAATCTAGTACTCTGATTTTAAATAAAAGAGAAGAGCTCTTTCATACTATTTTAGAAAATATAACAGACTTTATTCACTATTTTTAGCAAAAGCATTAAAGTTATTGGAAATTAAGTCAAAAATTCTTTACTATCTTGAATCAGAAAAATTTTTATACTCACTTTATTTAAGAGAACTAATATAATATATAAGATCCAAAAGGATTACAATTTAAAAAGGGGATAAATCCCAAAAATGAAATTTAAACATCAAAAATTTGACTTTAAATTTAAAAAAAAAATCATCATTAAAAAATTTTAAAACAT
>JAJKFJ010022994.1:0-13441 GCA_027382625.1 Tetmemena sp. SeJ-2015
AATTTATATAAAACTTTAAAATAAAAATTGTAAGGGAGCCCTTTTATATACTGATAAAAGGGAAAATGGGTGATCTTTGGATTATCTATTACGCATTTGAATTTTTTATTTAACTTTTGAGTCTATAGAGTTTAGAAAAGAGGCGTTTATTCTTTATATTTCGAGGTTATCTATTACCACTGTAGATTTCTAAACATATGCATTGAATACGAGGAGGAGATTAAAAAATTAAAAACTTGAAAATTCTTTAGAGACGTCTTATATTGTAAAGTTTGAAATTTGTAATGTACTCTGGACTATACTAGCAAAATAGTTCTTGAGTTCATAAGTTTTATGATATAAGTGAATTTATAAGAATTAAATTGTAGATAATTTTTTTCTTCGAAAATGATAGAGTAGGTCTTATAATGATATTTGGGATTGCGAATCTGATCCGAGGAAGTAATCTTATTATGTAATCTCAGTATCTGCGCCTATTTCATTTTTTTAATTAAATTAAAGTTTTAATTCTAAAATATATTGAGAAAGAATATATTTTTAAAAATAATTTCATTTATATTTCTAACTATGCCATAATAGTCTGATTTGAAAGTCTGTGTCTTATTATAGTAAAATTTCCTAAGCTTCCCTCCAATTATCCAAAAAGAAAGATGTGTAATCTCCTCCAAGAGCCTCACAATTTATAAATTGTAATTAATTTAGTAATTTTCTGATAGTATATTGCTAGGTTATAGAGTTAAGAGGTAAATCCTAACTCATATCCGAAAATATAAGCGCAATTAAAATGATTCATGAAATACTAATAAAGACTAAAATAAATTATCCTCTTTACTAACTAAAAATAAACGAAATGAAATAGAGAAGAAAAAATAAAGCCAAATATATAATCTAATATGCTTTTAGTTTTTATATTAATATATTTATACTTTTATTTTCGACTAATTCCACTAATAACTAGTTGATAGCAAGCACAAGCTCTTGTTAATAAGTTTTTCCGTTTTGGGAAATCTTTGAATCGAGTATCTATATAGGATTTGCAGAATTGATGGAGAAAATCAGGGAATTTTAAAGGGCTAAGTTTTGGCTAAAGGTTACATTTTCAAATTTCGCATATCCCTCATTTTGGGAATAGAGCACGCCACCTGTAAAAATAAAACCATTGTTAAATGAGTATTATAATTCTAAAAGCATAGTTGCTTTGGATGAGTGAATCCTACACCAAGACTGAACCCTGAAGCTGAGTAAAGAACAAACCACCTTGATAGGCAGAGTTGCTTATAAAAGTGCAGTTTGTGAAATTGGCCAGAGAGTTCAGTCCATCTACAAAAGCTATTGACCCTCGTCCTTCAGAAAATTGTTTTTAGAAGTTTGTTCCACTATCCACAGAGAGATAAGCATTCGCAAATACTTTGAAAATGCCACTATCTAATCTTACTATTAAATATTTCGCTGCATTTTAATCCTTGATTGTTAATGAAGGAAGAATTTTGAATAGCCAAAGAAAGTTGATTGCTTAAATCAGTTGAGTCAAAAGGTTGCAATATAACCATACTCCCTTGATTACTCTGTGAATAAAGATTTGAAAATGAACTGCCCTATGAGTTATGATTGAACTCCATAAAGCTTCCAAGCTCTAGTACGTTTGATGTATAATTGACTCTGTCTAAAGTTAACAAGAAACTCTTGTAGATAAAATCCTGAGTCTGAATAAAGCTCTCCTTCCCATCTAAGGAGTTATCTTCAATATGTGTAGAACTTAGTTAGACTAGAACAGGTTAATTGCTTTCTGCGCTATCAGACTAGACTGAAATTATTTCCATAAGAGGTATTTATGAACTCAGCATCTTTACACTAGTTTAAATCATGTGAAAATTAAAAAAGAAAATTCCATTTTAAAGATTTTAAGATAGTTATAGAGATATTGTTTACTAAAGTTTCACTTTTTATAAATAATGTAATTGTTTTTAACTTTGCCATGGCTTTAGTAACTTAAATGCGAAAACATAAGACGAGCTGGACTGCTATTTAGAGATGGTATCGTTTTGGCCTTGCTCCTGCTCATTATCTACAACTATTCGAGTAATATCAAGTATTCTAACTATCTTCAGATCCTCGAATTAAAATTATGAAAATTTATTGAATGATGCATCTTTAACATCAAAGATATTGATCAAGCTCTGTTCAAGAAAAAAATAATAAATTTTATAATTAAGAAAGGTTGAGTTGAAGAAACTCACTCCTAGAATTGTGAGATACTAGCTTTGGTAAAGGTAAATTGCACCAAGGGATTTGAACTCAACTCTCTCAAAAGAGATACTCTATATAAATTCTTATTTGAAATTTAAAATTTAGATGTTGGCGATATTTACTAGCGAAGAGTCGCTGATTTTGATTATCTATTGGTCACTCTTTAAGCTCTTAAAAATAATTAAATAAGCCAGAATTTCTGACATTCGATATTCGAACATTGCTTATTTGTGAATTATATGCATAGATGATCATTCCATTTGAAATATTTGAATCCAAGATAGTTAAGTTAGTTAGCACCAAAGACTAAGACTGAACAGTGATCAAATTTATACATGGAAATTATTTATAAATTCATTTAGAAATTGCAAGCAGAGACAATATTCGTCACATTAGAGAAAGTTATATTCCTTATTAAAAGGTAGAAATCTTCTTAAGACGAACTCGTCGGCCTTTAGAGATTGAAGATATCTTGATTTCCATTTTTTAATTAAAAATTACGACAAATATATATACTCCATAATACACCTTATCGAAAGTATTATTTTAAAAAGACACCAATTATCTACCGTTTGCATCTAGGCTAAGTGAGAAGTACACATTTGAAAATCTCTGCTAAATAGAGTTTCTTTAAATACAATATAGAAAGCTTTATTTTTATATTTCTAACTAAGTTATTCTGAATTAGTATCTAGGTATAGGGTTTGAAAATGCAACTTATTTAAAAGTTATTTATGATAAACGATACCCCTGAATCCACCCAAGTGAAGTCAAGGAATTTATTCCCCCTCATTGTAAAATTTAAGTGGTTCTGCCCATATACCAAAGTTAAATATCAAATTTTTGTTATGAGTTAAGTTTAAATCAAAGCTGTGTAGCCACTCTGACTTTGGCCCACAAAAGTATTGTTTATGAAGAAAAGATTATTGGCTGAGCCTTTTTGAAGAAAGAGGGAGCAATTTGTAGAGGCTTAGTACTAAACTATCCTACTCTGATAAGTCATATCGATTAAGCTATTTTATATTCTTATATTTCCTCCATCCTGAACAAAGAATAAAAAACTAATCTATAAGATTATTTAGTATTTAAGAAATGCATAGCCTTGAGTGTGAAGTAAGCAATCTTAAATTATTATCCAGCGTTAAACGGACTTTAGTTTGGTACAAATAGCCCATTTGTAGATGAATCTGATAATGTTACCTCGTCAAAGTGTATATATTAAGTTTTAATGTTCGAGTTATAGGTCACAAATTTTAGCTTGGTAGTTGATACTGCACTTTTAGGGAAAATTTATTGGATTGTGGACTTCAACTCGAAGTCATTAACTTTAATTTCTAATTCTAATAAAATAAAAATCATTATACAACTATCTAAATGAAAATTTATCATATGAGTAAGGGAGTAGATGAACTTCTTTGTGAGTAAATAGTAGGGTTGAAATCTTATGAGGGTCTCCAGTATTGCTTGTGGATATATTTTTACAAGTGTGTGGTTTTTATCATTGAACTAGGCTGTTTCATAGTCTTGGCTAAAGTTGGCCTGCCCGTCTGTATAATAGGGTCTAATTAGATTAAGACAACTTGTATTTAATATTAAGAATAAATAGTATAGACTTTAAAAAACTTTAAATCTCTTCGAGTCTTAAGCAAGAGAGAGGTTATAAAAAAAGTAATATGAAAGTGATAATTTGATGATGCTTACTTAATTGTTAAATTTATATTGCTTTATACATTAGAATTAAATGGAAATATGGGGGGGAGATGGGAGTGCTCACCCCCTATATATGAACAAAATGTAAAAAAAAGCCCAAATAGTGTCAAAATCTGCTAAAAATGCACCCAAAAAAAGAATTTTGTTTTTAAAATTTCCAAGAGGGTCATTTCCTAATTTAAAGTTTTTATGACATTGATTTATTATGTTTGTTATTTAATTTAAACTATACCATATCTTATTTTTTCTTTAGAGAAAAGCGAGTATTTTCACGATTTTTATTCAGTAATTTAAAAGAGAGAGTCTTTCTTCTTCACCATTTAGCTGGATAAATTGAATCTTATTTAAACTACTAATTGCAATGGCTTATTCTTAGAAATTGCACTTTCACAATAAATTTTAACATTCTCTGAATTGTGTTTTAGAGTTTATCAGTGAGTTTAAGCAGTGATTATTATTGCTAAAATTATCTCGGCAATTAAACTTCCTTTCATATTACCCTTTTAATTAATATTCGTTTTGAAAAAAAAAAAAAATAAAACAAATTTATAAAACTGAAAAGACGATTCATAATTAATATTCAAATTAACTCTCGTATCTTCATAAGCTATAGATTCGTTGGAAATAGTCTCGAAATAACTTTAAGGTTATTTCATAAAATTTGAAATCATACATTTTGGCCCTCTTGGAAATTTTAAAAGATAAAAATTCCTAATTTTTTGGCAATTTTTTCCTGATTTTGGCCTATATGAACATTTTTCATAAATTTTTATCTCAAAAAATTGGGTGTGCACTTCTGTCCCCCGAATTTTTTTATTTTCCTACAATTAAATATTGAAGGCGATTAATGGCATATCAATTGAGTGGATAGTTAAGTTGGATCCTTGCTTTAAATAAATAGTCGCATCTCTGAATATGCCATCTGCGTTATTAAACATCTCCCGAAATGGATCATCCAAAGCTTTGAATGGAAACTCCTATGTACCAAGCTCGATACTTTAAAATAAATGCACCTTGTATATAAATATACTGATTAAAAGATAAATACCGCTGATTGTACTCAAAGGGTCTACGAAAAAGATGGGCTCTAAAAAAGTAGTTATGACAAATTTGGCCTATTATATTATAAAATTTCGTAGTGAATTCTACTGAAAATTCCATAAACAAAATATTACAATGAAGAAACATGTCAAAAATTTCGCTCTTACCTCAGCAATACCTAAATACCTCATTCAAAGATGTAATCCAAGATTCACATGAAATAGTCCCTTCAGGGCAAGCCTCCAGGCATGTCCATTTACTAATTTGCGAACTTTAGTTTTGCGAGACCCCAATATAGTCTAAGAGTTCGCTCCTCGCACTTGAAAATAAAACCCGTAAGTTACGCCCACTGGATTAATCAGCCTATGAACACGTAAGGCATTCGCCAGAAGAAGGGCCGATGCACAAATTTCCGCAAGTGTTGTCGCATTCTAGAAATATTAAAGCAATTAAAAACCTTACTCAAGCATTAAGAGGTCAGGGGGTCCCATGAGGGTGGAACTTTGGAGGAAATAAAAATGGATGGTGGACTTTCATTTGTTCCCCAGCCTCTATAACTATTTGTGAGATTATTGCGATTCCTTCCTTGCAGATAACCTTTAATCTCTCTCATCTTCTCGATGGCTTTTACCTTATTATAGCTTAGAATTTAATGCATCATACATATCAAATCAAACTTTAATTTTAAGAAGAATCTTTTAAAATAACTTAATTACCAATCCACTGAACTTTAAATTACACAAATTTTCAGAATTAAATTGAAGCTTTTTACTCAGAACCATTTTCCATATTTCGCAATAAAGTGAGCAGCTAGGTATGCTTAAAGAAGTGATATTTCAATTCATTGTAGTAATTATTTTTATCTGAGTATTTTATTTGATATAAAGGCAATTATTCACATTTTATTTGATATTAAAATGATAAATGACTTAGATATGAATATTATAAAAGTTCTCTTTCATGGGCTATCAAATGACAAAACTTTAATTTTAAGAATGACTTTAATATTTTTACATTAATTCAATAAATTTTTAAAATCTTAAATATGAATTCATATTTTTGTGATTATTCACTTAATATTTAGTTAATTTGTTATCAATATGAAATATCACTTCTTTAAGCATACCTAGCTGCTCACTTTATTGCGAAATATGGAAAATGGTTCTGAGTAAAAAGCTTCAATTTAATTCTGAAAATTTGTGTAATTTAAAGTTCAGTGGATTGGTAATTAAGTTATTTTAAAAGATTCTTCTTAAAATTAAAGTTTGATTTGATATGTATGATGCATTAAATTCTAAGCTATAATAAGGTAAAAGCCATCGAGAAGATGAGAGAGATTAAAGGTTATCTGCAAGGAAGGAATCGCAATAATCTCACAAATTTATTAATAAACTTAGTCCTGTGCTTTACCTTTTTCCATTTTACGTTCCTCCAAAAGTGTGGGCCTGCCAAATACTGGGACCCCCTGACCTCTTAATGCTTGAGTAAGGTTTTTAATTGCTTAAATAATTCTAGAATGCGACAACACTTGCGGAAATTTGTGCTTCGGTCCTTCTTCAAGCGAATGCCTTACTTGTTCATAGGCTGATTAATCCAGTGGGCGTAACTTACGGGTTTTATTTTCAAGTGCGAGAAGTGAAATCTTAGACTAGATTGGGGTATCGCAAAACTAAAGTTCGCAAATTAATAAATGGACATGCCTGGAGGCTTGCCCTGAAGGGACTATTTTATGTGAATCTTGGAGTACATCTTTGAATGAGGTATTTAGGTATTGCTGAGGTAAGAGCGAAATTTGTGACATGTTTCTTCATTGTAATATTTTGTTTATGGAATTTTCAGTAGAGTTCACTACGAAATTTTATAATATAATAGGCCAAATTTGTCATAACTACTATTTTTAGAACCCATCTTTTTCGTAGACCCTTTGAGTACAATAAGCGGTATTTATCTTTTAATCAGTATATTTATATAAGGTGCATTTATTTTAAAGTATCGAGCTTGGTACATAGGAGTTACCATTCAAAGCTTTGGATGATCCATTTCGGGAGATGTTTAATAACGCAGATGGTATATTCAGAGATGCGACTATTTATTTAAAGCAAGGATCCAACTTAACTATCCACTCAATTGATATGCCATTAATCGCCTTCAATATTTAATTGAAGAAAAAATAACAAATTCCCGGGGGACAGAAGTGCACCCCCAATTTTTTGCGATAAAAATTTATGATTAATGTCCATATAGGCCAAAATCAGCAAAAAATTGCCAAAAAATTAGGAAATTTTATCTTTTAAAATTTCCAAGAAGGCCAAAATGTATGATTTCAAATTTTATGAAATAACCTTAAAGTTATTTCCGAGCACTATTTCCATACGAATCTATAGCTTATGAAGATACGAGAGTTAATTTGAATATTAATTATGAATCGTCATTTCAGTTTTATAAATTTGTTTTATTTTTATTTTTTTTTTCAAAACGAATATTAATTAAAAGGGTAATATGAAAGGCCAAGTTTAATTGCCGAGATAATTTTAGCAATAATAATCACTGCTTCAAACTCACTGATAAACTCTAAAACACAATTCAGAGAATGTTACAATTATTTGTGAAAGTGCAATTTCTAAGAATAAGCATTGCAATTAGTAGTTTAAATAAGATATCAATTTATCCAGCTAAATGGTGATATGCTATAGACAAGACTCTCTCTTTTAAATTACTGAATAAAGAATCGTGAAAAAATACTCTGCTATTCTCTAAAGATAAATTAATCATTAGATCAATGAGTTATGAGTATTAAATTAAATAAACAAACATAATAAATCAATGTCATAAAAACTTTAAATTAGGAAAATGACCCTCTTGGAAATTTTAAAACACAAAATTCCTTTTTTTGGGTGCATTTTTAGCAGATTTTGACACTATTTGGGCTTTTTTTTACATTTTGTTCATATATAGGGGGTGAGCACTCCCATCTCCCCCCCATATTTCCATTTAATTCTAATGTATAAAGCAATATAAATTTAACAATTAAGTAAGCATCATCAAATTATCACTTTCATATTACTTTTTTATAACCTCTCTCTTGCTTAAGACTCGAAGAGATTTAAATTTTTTAAAGTCTATACTATTTATTCTTAATATTAAATACAAGTTGTCTAAATCTAATTAGACCCTATTATACAGACGGGCAGGCCAACTTTAGCCAAGACTATGAAACAGCCTAGTTCAATGATAAAAGCCACTTTCTTGTAAAAATATACCACAAGCAATACTGGAGACCCTCATCAGATTTCAACCCTACTATTTACTCACAAAGAAGTTCATCTACTCCTTACTCATATTATAAATTTTAATTTTCATTTAGAAAAGTTGTATAATGATTTATATTTTATTTTAATTATAAATTATAATTAATACTTCGAGTTGAAGTCCACAATCTAATAAATTTTCCCCAATAGTGCAGTTTCAACTACCAAGCTAAAATTTGTGACCTAAAACTCGAACATTAAAACTTAATATATACACTTTGATGAGCTAACGTTATCAGAGTCAATTAGTATCAAACTAAAGTCCTTAACGCTGGATAATAGATTAAGATTGCTACTTTACTCTCAAGGCTATGCATTTCTTAATTACTAAATTTAATATCAGAATTTTTATTCTTTGTTCAGGATGCTGGAAATATAAGAATTCAACATAGTTTGATCGATATAGCTTATCAGAGTAGGATAGTTTAGTACTAAGCCTCAACAAATTGCTCCCTTTTTCTTCAAAAAGGCTCAGCCAATAATCTTTTCTTCATCAACAATACTTTTTTTGGCCAAAGTCAGAGTGGGTACACAGCTTTGATTTAAACTTAGCTTCTGACAAAAAAATTATATTTAACTTTGGTATATGGTTAGAACCACTTAAATTTTACAATGAGGGGGAATAAATTCTTGACTTCACTTGGGTGGATTCAGGGGTATCGTTTATTGTAAATAACTTTTAAATCAGCTGTAATTTCAAACCCTATACTTAGATACTAATTTAGAATAACTTAGTTCGAAATATAAAAATAAAAATCTCTAAATTGTATTTAAAGAAACTCTATTTAGCAGAGATTTTCAAATGTATACTTTTCACTTAGCCTAGATGCAAACGGTAGATAATTGGTGTCTTTTGAGAATAATACTTTCGATAAGGTGTATTATGGAGTATATATATTTGTCGTAATCTTTTTAATTAAATAATGGAAATCAAGATATCTTTAATCTCTAAAGGCCGACGAGTTCGTCTTTAGAAGATTTCTAGCTTTTGATAAGGAATATAACTTTCTCTAATGTCACGAATATTGTCTCTGCTTGCAATTTATGAAATGTATTTTTAATAAATTATTTCCATGTATAAATTTGATCACTGTTCAGTCTTAGTCTTTGGTGCTAACTAATTTAACTATTTTGGATTCAAATATTTCAAATGGAATGATCATCTCTGCATCCAATTCACAAATAAGCAATGTTCGAATATCGAATGTCAGAAATTCTGGCTTATATAGTTATTTATTTTTAAGAGCTTAAAGAGTGACCAACAGATAATCAAAATCAGCGACTCTTCGTTAGTAAATATCGCCAACATCTAAATTTAAATTTCAAATAAAATATTATATAGAGTATCTCTTTTGAGAGAGTTGAGTTCAAATCCCTTGGTGCAATTTACCTTTACCAAAGCTAGTATCTCACAATTCTAGGAGTGAGTTTCTTCAACTCAACCTTTCTAAATTATAAAATTTTTATTTTTTTCTTGAACAGAGCTTGATCAATATCTTTGATGTTAAAGATGCATCATTCATAAATTATTATAATTTTAATTCGAGGATCTGAAGATAGTTAGGATACTAGATATTACTCGAATAGTTGTAGATAATGAACAGGCACAGGGCCAAAACGATACCATCACTAAGTAGCAGTCCAGTTCTTCTTATGTTTTCGCATTTAAGTTACTAAAGCCATGGCAAAGTTAAAAACAATTCCATTATTGTTTTTAAAGTGAAACTTTAGTAAACAATATCTCTATAACTATCTTTAAAATGGAGTTTTCTTTTTTAATTTCACAAGATTTAAACTAGTGTAAAGATGCTGAGTTCATAAATACCTCTTATGGAAATAATTTCAGTTTAGTCTGATATTGCCGAAAGTAATTTACCTGTTCTAGTCTAACTAAGTTCTACACATATTGAAGATAACTCCTTAGATGGGAAGGAGAGCTTTATTCAGACTCAGGATTTCATATACAAGAGATTCTTATTAACTTTAGACAGAGTCAATTATACATAAAACGTACTAGAGCTTGGAAGCTTTATGGAGTTCAATCATAACTCATAGGGCAGTTCCATTTAAAATCTTTATTCGCAGATTAATCAAGGAAGTATGGTTATATTGCAACCTTTTGACTCAACTGATTTGAGCAATCAACTTTCTTTGGCTATTCAAAATTCTTCCTTCATGAACAATCAAGGATTAAAATGCAGCGAAATATTTAATAGTAAGATTAGATAGTGGCATTTTCAAAGTATTTGCGAATGCTTATCTCTCTGTGGATGGTGGAACAAACTTCTCTGGATAATTTTCTGAAGGGCGAGGGTCAATAGCTTTTGTAGATGGACTGAACTCTCTGGCCAATTTTACTAACTGCACTTTTATAAGCAACTCCGCCTATCAAGGTGGTTTGTTCTTTACTCAGCTTCAGGGTTCAGTCTTGGTGTAGGATTCACTCATCCAAAGCAACTATGCTTTTAGATTTATAATACTCATTTAAAAATAGTTTTATTTTTACAGGTGGGGTGCTCTATTCCCAAAATGAGGGATACGCGAAATTTGAAAATGTAACCTTTAGCAAAAACTTAGCCCTTTAAAATTCCCTGATTTTCTCCATCAATTCTGCAAATCCTATATAGATACTCGATTCAAAGATTTCCCAAAACGGACAAACTTATTAACAAGAGCTTGTGCTTGCTATCAACTAGTTATTAGTGTAATTAGTTGAAAAAAAAGGATAAATAAATGAATATAAAACTTAAAAGCATATTAAATAATATATTTGGCTTTATTTTTACTTCTCTATTTCATTTCGTAATTTTTAGTCAGTAAAGAGGATGATTTATTTAGGCTCTTTATTAGTATTTCATGAATCATTTAATTGGCGCTTATATTTTCGGATATGGGTTAGGATTTCCCTCTTAACTATATAACCTAGCAACTCTACTATCAGAAAATTACTAAATTAATTACAATTTATAAATTGTGAGCGCTCTTGGAGGAGATTACACATCTTTCTTTTTGGATAATTGGAGAGAAGCTCAGGAAATTATCCTATAATAAGACACAGACTTTCAAATCAGACTCATTATGGCATAGTTAGAAATATAAATGCAATTATTTAAAAAAATAAATATATTCTTTCTCAATATATTTTAGAATTAAAAACAATTAATTTAATTAAAAATAATGAAATAGGGGCAGATACTGAGATTACATAATAAGATTACTTCCTCGGATCAGATTCGCAATCCCAAATATCATTATAAGACCTACTCTATCATTTTAGAGAAAAAATTATCTACAATTTAATTTTTATAAATTTACTTATATCATAAAACTTATGAACTCAAGAACTATTTTGCTAGTATAGTCCAGAGTACACTACAAATTTCAAACTTTACAATATAAGACGTCTCATAAGAATTTTCAAGTTTTTAATTTTTTAATCTCCTCCGATAATTCACTTGTATATATCCAGAAATCTACAGTGGTAATAGATAACCTCGAAATATAAAGAATAAACGCCTCTTTTCTTAACTCTATAGACTCAAAAGTATAAATAAAAAATTCAAATGCGTAATAGATAATCCAAAGATCACCAATTTTCCCTTTTATGAGTATATCAATAGGCTCCCTTACAATTTTATTTTAAAATTTGATGATAAATTTATTATACAATTAGCAACTTCACAATCAGATAAATTAATTAAATTAAATTTTTCCTTTTGCCATTGAATCAGAGATATAAGTCAGCTGAATTCTTAAGTGGATATTTTTACTGTAAAGGAAACTATCCTCACTATCTCAGAATTGCACATCTCAAACTATTCAACAAGAGCTATGAGCATTTTAAAATCTAGCTTCACCCTTTCTAACTCTTCATTTTGCGATGGTCTAAATTAAGAAGTCAAGGCTATTGGCTTGTACTTAGAATCATCTTAAGCATCCATTTCTCAATCAATCTTTAAATTTAAAAATTAAAAATGTTACCGCAAAAATATCTTTTCAAACTTAAGTTCGCTCTAAGGATCTGCAATCACAGCCTATAAGAAACATAACGATAATTAGCAATACTCTATCTCAATTCAGAATTCAGTTTTCAGAAATAACTCAGCTGAAAATGCTGGCGCTATCCAACTTATCAACTACAACGGAGAAATCTCTAATTCCTCATTCTTTTAAAATCAGGCAACTTAATTAAGAGCAGGGGCGATTTACTATTCTTGTGAGCTAGAAAATTAAAGATGCACAAAATTATGATCAATTTATTCTATTATATATGCATCGTAAAATTACTAGAGAATTAGTTTCAGAATATAATTTAAAAACATAATATTGCTAATTATAAAATTGAATAACTCTGCTCCATTAGAGGGAGGTGCGATATATTACGATCTCTATTCACCTTTAAACTTCTCTACAAATTATTTTGAAAGCAACACAGCAAAATATGGGCCAGGTATCGCTTTATAATTGCTAAAATATATTTATAATGTTAACTTCTTTTCCGTTTCAGCTTTTGAGAGTAGACTCAAACTATCAACCCGTTGATCCAGATTAATCTTATTACTTTTCCATTTCTAACTTATTTTATAAAAGATGAAGGTCAACCAGGTTTGGACATGAGCATTTCGGATTCTTTTGCCGCTACGAATGATTTAGAATTTGTAAGCGGACAAAGTTAAACTAGCCCCTTAAGAATTGGGATCTTTGACTAAGAGTTGCAGTTAGTGGTCAAAGAAAATTTGAGTATGGGGATGATAAACACTAAAGAAGAGGGACTTAGTATTTCTATAAACAGCAAAGTTCAAGCTGTTGAAGGTGTCTATGAGTTTGAGAATATCACTCTCACATACTAGCCAGGAATGAGTTCGAGTATAGTGATAGAAGGAGATACGATAGACACAGATAAATACCTGAAAGTTACAGGGAGTGCATTCGAAGGTACTTTTTAGCTCACTATAATTAACATTGATATAGAGTTGAAGATTCAAATCAGTTTCAGAGATTGTGAATCGGGGGAAGTTAATTATTCTGGAGCATGTTAAACTTGCTAGAAAGGGACTTTGTAATGTATATTTTTATATAATGAGTGAAATTATAAACTTATTCTTTTGGATACGACTCTATCAAATGCAATTCCT
>JAJKFJ010022995.1:0-12108 GCA_027382625.1 Tetmemena sp. SeJ-2015
CTATTTAGTATGCAAAAATCAATGTCTTGTTTAAATTAAGGATTAAGAGAATATAAATATTGGTATTTAAATTTCTTCAGTCAATCAATTCCAATATTGATTTAAAAATCTGCCTTGATCTCATTCTTTTAGCGATAAACAAATGGCGAAAAGTGACATTCGATTGCCATCTTGGAAGTTAGAGACTTAGACCCACTCCAATAGAGGCTCTCGAGTAATCCTTAAGAAACTGAGTGACTTTCTCCACTCCTCCTTAGGAACTGTCAATAACCACTTTCCTTTGATTTTCCAAATGCTTATTTGGAGCCAAAGCAAAGTTCAAACTAAGGAAAGGGTTTACTTGTAACTCGCTTAGAATGGGAGTATCAACCTGGTAAACTTTGAAGTTAAGAGAGATAAATTTATCAAATCCGAGATTTTAACCGCTCAAACCCCTTTGAGTATTTGAGTCGTAGTAGTAACCAATATTTCGGATGCCCTTGAAATTTTTCAAATAGAAATTATCGCTGCATTTCAACTCTCTTGAACCTTCCAAAGGCTTCAATAATCCAGCTGTTAAGGTTGATTAGATAAACATTAAAATTATATGTAATAAATTAGAAGAGAGCATTTTTGTGAGACAAGAGGTGTCTAAGGAATAATTTGCCTTTCAGGTATCTAGTATCTTCGTAATTAGAAGCTACTTCTCCACTGGCTTTTAGAGTAAGCGATTTGTGTAATAGCCAATTGATCTCATCCCCAGGCTGTGATGGGAATATATCAGTAAATCTAAATCGAAATATATTTGACAAGTTTAACTTACTTAATTCCAAATCTAGCAGAATAAAGTTTATCTCCTCCAAGTGCGTTTTCCATAAGAGCTCTGCTGCTGTGGTTGGTGTCCACTCTATTGTGCCTGTTCTTTCGAGAAAGCTTCAAGTACAAATTTCTCTCGGGATCGTCGAGATAAGAGTGTCTAAAAAGATCTGATCTCTCCTCTGAAGGAAATATATCATGCACAAATCTAAAAGATGTTTTCCATTGAGATTCTCCGACGTTTGCTTCTACGCCTCTTCCATAGTCAGCTTAGGTCCATAGAGTTCTGATGTTGAACTGAGAGAAGGGCTTGAACTCTTGTGTGAGATAGTACTGCGAGTCATTCTTCTCATAATTCCATTTATATCCCACTTCAAGCTACTCAAGCGGCTTCAATAACCCTCCAAGTTTATGAGAATAGTTTCTCAAAACTATGGCTCCTTGGACGAGATTAGGATTTTGAAAGTACCCCAAATAAGGAATCATCCTATAGATGTCACTATTGTGGAAATTGTAGTGCATGGAAGCAGTGTTTATCCCTTATTGACCCTTAGTAGCTTTCACATTCATCTTAGTTATGCTTGAGCTGCGGTCTTCCAATTAAACACCAACTTGAAATGAACTGTCTAAGATACCTCTTGCATTAACTGCCCCAAACTTTCTCTCCTTAATGACCTTTTACATTATTCATAATCATATGATATGGATATTGTGAAATTATTTGTCAGAAGGCTATTTGGTCTCTCGAATTTTTGGAGACTAGCTGCACATCTAGATGCTTTATGGGGATATCAGCTAACTTATTCTTTTCTTCATCGATGAAGATAGGTGAATTGGGATCGTAAATGAAGGTTGAAGCCTGCTTTTTAGGCGCAGAGAGTATCATAAAAGGATTGGTAAATCCTGGACCTCCGCCTTTATTTCCACCAGACATTTTTAAATCAATAATTTATGAAATTATAATAGAAAATTAAAGCAACCATAATAACTAATTCTTTTAATATCAGTAGAGTGGAGGATACTTCTATTGAAAAGATATTGCTAATTTGAGAGTCTTAATTTGCTGAACCATCTCCAAAACTCTTTCATTAGTGAAGCCTGACTTTTGATTCTGATAATTGTTATCTTCATTTAGGCCCACCATTTACAGTTTAGTCTAGAGCTTTCCTAATTTTTCAATAATGGTCTTGAACTCTTAAGTAATCTATATTCATTATTTCAAACTATAAGTAAAATTACATTTTGGAGTCTCTATTGGTTAGAGTGAGTTTATTCAACTACCTTCCCAAGACTTGAGTGGATTTAATTCTAGCCCATCCTGCTTAGATCCTACCTGAGAGAGTCCTAGAATTCCTCGTTGAAATTGAGAGCTAGAGTTTTGAGCTCTTGAAGACTATCACCAAGTTGTTTTAGGTCTGTTGGTTGAGCTAATTTAATTTAATCTTGATTTACCTCTATCTAATGACCGTTCAAATTTAAATTAATAATAATATTATTATAAATCAGCTCTTTGATCCTCTTCTTCATGTTTTCAACTTTGAAGGCAAGGTCATCAACAATCTCTTGCAGATGCTCCATCCTCTGAGATGCATCTTGGCCCTCAAAAAGAGTAGACTTGGCAAATCCAGGAGGGAAGAGTCTGACTTAAGTTTAAAAAACACTCTGCTGATTCTAGCAAATGTAGTTTAGCATTTTGTCATTCATTAAATCAAAGTTCTATAGATTCAAGTTCTCTCTATAAATCATTTTAACTCAAAGATAGAGCTTACAATTACTATGAGCTCACCACGAATTTTGCAAGCCTAATAAGCAGCTAGAGAGAATCAAGAGTGCCAGTTTAACCTTGAATAGAGTTGGAAAGGTTAGCTTTAAATTGATTTTGATTGATTGGTTTCTTTGAATCCTGATAGTTGACAATCCCTACTTATTTTAAAATTGCCTCAACGATTTCAAATTAATCTGACTTATATGAAGAGGAATTCTTATTAGAGAAAGTTGATATCTGAGAACTTAGAATTCCTGGTTCATAAGTTTCAAGAAGCCATTCAAATAGACTTTATCTGTATTGAGTCGGCTGTATGAATAATTTAATTCTGTGGTAGAGTTCTCTATCCTCTGGACTTTTGAATTGAAGTTAAGTCTCCTCTTCACCAAATTCATCCTCAATAGTTGAAGAGAATTCCAACAAGTGCGCGCTTGAAGATGTCTCAGAAGCAAATTTAAGATATAGGGGACATTTTAGAGTATCTTTTAGCAAGGAATCAAGTGTTTTCAGAGATTAAGCAAGTTCCTCAGAAGAGGATTTTGCGCTACAAAACAATCATCAAATAAAATAGCGAACTTAATTTTTGTAAATTCGTGGTTGAATGCCATTTAAGTTGCTATTTAAATTTAAATTAATCTTGATTATTATTAAAATCATAACTTTACACTTTCATGTATAATTTCACTTAACTCTATATGGTGAGTTTGACCTTGACTGCTGTTGCCTCTCCTTTATATAAGTCGAGCTTTCCCTATCGAGACTTCTCTCCTGTTCTTTACTTTGGAAACTCCCTCCACCTGCAAGGTCATCCTTGTTGTGGATTTTAGTCCTCCTTACAGTTTGCTCTTTATATGGATTAAGTAGATACTAAAGAGCTTGTTTTGTTAACTCTCCTATTTAAGGTTACTCTTTATTAAATATAAATTTAATCTTAAAAAATTAAATAAAGATATTTATGCTAGCCTGGATTCAAAGTGCTTTAGGTAGGAGCTTTAAGTTCTCCATCATTTTTATAATTAAAGTTAAATAAATATTATTTAATTAAATCAACGGTTTAAGGAGAACCATATATTACTTGCTTGTCATTCATAGTCATACATTTTGTGTCTTCCCCACTTTTTCACAGGCAAATACCAAGCTCCACAATAAGAAACTTACTTTTCCTAGTCTAAAGGAAGTTTTGAGGATGACTCCTTTATCTTGCCTTTTGTAATTTGCAATGAAGTCTTGAGCTTCTCAAGATCATTTGAGTCATCAATTCGAGAATCCATATTAAAGATATTAACTTCTTCATAGTCCCTCTTCATATAATTTAATATAATAAATGCAGCATCTATATTCTCTTAATGTCTTTTGAATCCTATAACACAATCTTGTAGTGCTTTTTGTTGCCTATCTCTTTAAGTTTTCCAAAGCGCTTCAAATCATCCATATAGAGTGGCACACTTCGATCAATACGCTTGTGTGAATTGTCCTGCTTAATGATGTACTTGAACTTGTCAGCTGCATCTCCGTCCTTCTTCATAAACAACTTCTGCAACAGTAATTCAGTGAACTCATCCAAATTTTGTCTAAGGCCTACCATCCTGTCATAGCCCTTTATACTCTTCTCATATTTTAGCTTCTCCAAAAAGATGAACTTCTTAAGCTCTTCCTCCTCTTTCTTCTTTTTAAGTTCCTCATTTCTATCTTCTTCCTCATCTTCAATATGCTTTGTGTGAACATTTGAGTTTGTAGTACCGTGCTTGTTTGTGGAACTTCGAGAAGTTTGTGCCTATGCCCTTCCTCCTACGCTCTTTGAAGTGTATAGCCTTTTCTCAGGACTAAGGTTTCGATCGGTTTAATTCATTCCCACCAATTTCAAAGCTTTGGTGTTGGGAGTCATACCTTTGAAATCATCATCATCTTGCAGCTTAATGGGTCTTGTTCTTGTTGACTCCAGTAAATGCGGGAGCTTTGGACCATTTAGAATCATATCAGGTGAAGATCTCCTCTCAGCTGACTCTGAATAGTATTCATATCCCTCGCTGTACTCGTTCTGCTCAATCACTATATCTTGCTATTGTTAGACTAGTCGTTATTAGTCTCCAATCATTGCTTAGTAATCGTTTAAGAGTTTTTATTGCATCTACTCGAGCTCTTCAAATTCAGGTATGTTTTCAGCCTACTCCTATCTTGAAGTCTCGAACTCTCCCTCTTCCTTAGAGGCTTCAAGATTATCAACTCTCTTTATCTTTGGTGGCTTTACTCCTAAGAATTCCTAACTTATCAAGTTTTACTCCTCCATCTCCTTCTCAATCTAAGTGCGAGGCTCCTTTTAGGCTGCCCTAGATAGAAAGTAAGAAACAGCATTCTTGTCTCTTAAATTCCACTTGGAGAAGTCTTTATTGCTCTTGACAAATATTTCAGCAGATCTCTCCTTATTAACTTTAGTGCATATTGTTCTAAACTCATGCTGATGCTCTGTAAACTTGATTCATAGCTTAAAATTTATTAGTTAATCGATTTATTGATTTCCTTTGGCTCAGCCTTCTATCTTATCATCCTCTTCGGCCACAATAGCATTCACATCTTCAATGTCCTCAGCTGTCATTCCAAATGTTTGGTAGGTTTCCTGAATCAATTCTCTGGTCAAAGGGTCATCTCCATTTTCAGCTTGCTCCTTCAGCAACTTTTTGTTGAGAGTCTTCATTAGTTCAAGAGACTAAAAAAGTATTATGAGAACTATAAATAAGGCATACAGGTTTTTCTAGAGAAGCAATCTTAGGCTGGTAGTTAAGAGTTTTCTCAGATGGCTTAGCTTTGGAAAGCACTGACTCCAGAGGTTCCATCTTCTCATAGTGTTGATAATGGTTGTTTTCAATTCTTCCCAACTTCTGTCGCTCTGAAGCTAATCTCACATGTTTAGCCACCAAGTAACTGACGTTCTTTTACTAAGCTATCAAGCTCTTATATTCCTTGTTGTCTCCGAGTTTTATAGGGGGAAGTATTGATTCAGTATTGACATGCGTCAGAAAGAAATTATTTAACTCCTCTTCTTGAGTCTTTTGAGCTGCTTCAAGTATATGATCCACAAAAGACCCTTTCATTAATCTCCTCTTTTTTCTTTAGCCTTATATTGCAGTACCTTCTTATAAGGGATTGAAATGAAAAACGGACTAAGAGGATGCCTTTGAGAGATTGAAAGTATTCTAATTCTTGAGAGAGCTAGTTTAGTTTTGTAAATCCTATTCAGCATTTTAGTTAGTAGAATCCTTTTGAAATGCTAAGGCGTTGGATTTTTATTGATATGTTAGCATTTAAGAAAGCTAGTTTATTTTTTATTACATCTTGGATTGATTAGAAAAACCATCTCTGCCTTTAAGAATTATAACCGCATATACATTATAGTAATACACAAAAGTTAAACCTTAATGCAGAAGATCTATCTAAGTTTGACTGAAGTTTTAAGGATGTGATTATGTAATGGATGGATTAACAGTCTGTCCTTAATTCGAATATTTCCCTTCTCTACTTTAGTGGTTTTCACTTTTACCCTTTACTATGACCTTTCTCTTGACGGGGGACAGCATAGGAGATCCGAATATTGTTTCTCCCTCTTTAGTTTAGCTTTGCTGAAAAGGTTTGTTGGCTATCTAATTGCGATTCTTCAATTCACTTTAAAACTACTGCTTTTATATTAAAGTTTGGCTTGATGCAATACCTCCAGCAGCGTTAATAGATGGCATAATACTTGAGTAAGTCAATCCTCCTGCTGACTCAAAAGTAATTAAATAAAAATAATGTCACATAGACTGATTGTTAGCGACAGCTGTGGAAACAATCTGAGAAAGAGTCTTAGAGTTGACTGTAACTGCGGAGGGGTTGAAGAATTTCCAATTCTAATACTTGTCAGCCACCATAGCTAGTCCTACAGAAGTGGAGCTTCCAGTCTTTTGATGCTTGATGGGTACGGCCTTAGCAGTAGCCGCTTAAGGGTTTATGAAGTGAGGCTATCCAAGCAGGAAACTTCCAATTTAAGGTTTGATGACGTGTGAGGAAGGGTGGTGAGTTTGACTTGAGAGCCCTACTGACTGTTATGAATAGGATTTGAACATTGTGAGAGTCGAAAATCTTTACTTAGTTTAATGTATAGCAAACTCTGATCGGGAGTTCTGTTTTTAAAGTAGATTATAATAGAGGATTAAGCTAATTTATTATATAATCTAATCAAAAATAAATTTGAAGGATAACTCCTCAAACACCAACACTCTCGCACACCATCTTTCAATACTTCGCCTTATCAATCGACCAAGATATAACTTACAAGAAAGATCTAACATTATAAAAAAAGAACCAAGAAAATTAATGAAATATTTTTTTCCAAAAAAATTTTTTTAAGGCTAAACCCTAAAAAAAACCAGGACCCAAAAAAGAATTTTTTTCCCCTTTAAAAGGCCAATAAAGCAAATGGAAAAATTGGGCTCAATAATTTTAATAAGAATTTACATTTATAAAAATTTTTTTTTCTTTGGAAACCCCCTTAAATTTTCCTTCCCCCAAAATCTTTAAAAACCCTCAAAATTTAAATGGAAAAAGGTTCAATTTAAAAATTTTTTGGGCCCAAAGGCAGGAAAAAAGGGGCTTTTGGAAACTAATTTTGCCAAGGCTTTTTAGGCAATTGTTTAAAAACCCTTTGGCTTTGAGAAAACCTTTTAAAAGGGACAAAACACCAATTTTTTAAAAAGATTTTTGAAAGGGGGATTGGGGAAGAAATTTTAAACCCTTTTGGTAGGAAGGAGGGAAAAAAAACTAAAAATTTTAAAAATTTTCAAAAACCCCGGAGGAGTGAGAAAAAAATTTTTAAAGCCAATTTAAAAAAAAATTTCTTTTCTAACAACCCAAAGTTTTAAAACTTTTCCTTTTTAACTCCCTTCCCAAAACCAAAACCCAAAAACCAAATTTTTCTCAAAAAAAAAACTTTCCTTCCCCAATTTTTAAAAGCTTCCCTTTTAAAAAAGGAAAAATGGTTTTTTTCCCAAAAGTAAAATTTTAAAGGAAAAAAAATTTGGGCGCATTTAAAATTAAAGGGAAAATAAAAAAAAAATTTCCAAGGGAGTTTAAATTTTTAGCAATTAAAAAACCAAAAGAAAAAAATTAGAAAAAAAAAAAATATGAAAGTTTTCTCCAAAAAAAAAAGAGAAAGGTTTAAAGGAAAATTTAAAAGGGAAGTTTTTAAAAAGAAATTTTAAAGAAAACTTAAGGAAAATTCTTTTAAAATCTTATAAGAAGAAAGTTTTAATTTTTGGGGAATAAAAATTTGCCAAAGGAAAGAATTTTTGGGGAGTTGAAAACCCCAACCAAAAAAAAGAGAGATAGGAACTAATTAAAAGAAATTAAAAGGAAAAGAATGGGTACTCAAAACCAACCCCCAAATTTTGAAAAACCAAAAATAAACTTTTTAAATTTGGGCCAAACTGCCCAACTTTCCCAAAAATTCAAGGAAAAGGTAAAAACACAGAATTTGGATAAAATTAAAAGGAAAAAAATAAAAATTGAAAGGAAAAATTGAATAAAAACAAAAAGAAATTAAAGAAAATGGCCCTGGAAATAAACAAGAAATTTTAAAAATTAATTACCCTTAATTCATTTTTCCTTTGGAAATAATTAATTTTTTGTTTCGAAAAATTGTTCCAACAAAAAAACCACTAAAAAGCTTAAAAATTTGTTTTCAAAAAAGAAACCAAAAAAAATTTTAAAGGGCCCCTAAACTATTGGGGGGAGCCAAAAATTTAAAAGGGAAAAGGAAAGAAGGGAAGAAAAGCAAATTGAAAACAAAAACAAAAAGAAAATAGTTTTGGCCTTTTTTTAAAGTTCCCTTTCTCCAAAGAAGCTAAAAAGAAAAGAGGGGAAACTAAATTTAAAAAAACCCAAAAAGGAAAACTTAAACAATCAAAAAAAAATTTAAATTTTCCCCAAAAGAAAAGAAAAAGAACCCCAAACTTAACAAAAGCAAGACTTTCCCTTAAATTGCAAAAAACCCAAAGAAAGGCGGGAAGGGAAATGAAAGCTTTAAATTAAAAGGGAAAAAACGGATCTGGAGATGGAGAGAGTTCAAGCGATGAGGAGGGCTCTGGAAAGAGAGCCAAACTCAGAGAAGAGTTACAAAGGTAAAAGGAGGAACAAAGTCGAGTTATTGAGGAGCTAAGAGCTGGACAAAAGTAAGAGAAGGAGGCTTTTCTGAGATAAATTAGGGAGTTGCAAGATCATGTAGGAAAGTAAGATAGGGAAATCAATGAATTAATAGACCAAAAAAGCATCAACTAAATTAGCAGTTGCAAAATCAAAACGGCTTCAACCAGACTGCTCATTTGGAACTGGAGATAAAGTACGAGAATGAGAGAAAGGAAACTTAAAAGCTCAGAGAGAAGCTTGCTGAATTAGAACCAAGATTTAGAGAATAAGAAGTCAAAGTTAGCATAGACTGAACTTAGGAGCAACTAGCTTAACATTCAAACTAATGAACTAAAACTCCAAAATGAAGCTCTTACATCAAAGACAGAGCAGCAATCAGCCAGGATAAGAGATCTTAAGTCTTAAGCTGAAGACAATCACTCAAGAACGAGATGACATAGATAGAGAACATTAGAAAAAGAAGTAGAAACTTAAGCTGCTGTAGTAGCAGGCCCCTGTTTGGGAAGAAGAAATGGCAAAGAGAGATGCTGAACTTGAAAATAAAAGCAAGGTCTTGGAGCGAATGATGAAATAAAATGAGGACTTGAAAAAAGAAAATCAGAAGTTGGGCTTGAAGCTTCGTTAGATTTAAACAACTCAAATTAAGGACATGTAAAAGAAGCTGAGGGACAAGGATAGTGAGTTGGAGGTGTTAAAAGAGATGATTAGAAGTGCTCAAATGCAAGCCAAAGGGAAGGACAACGAAATTCAAAGACTAGAAAAGAAGATTAAACGAATGATTAAGGAGGGATATGTTGAAAAGATGCAAGCTTACCAAGGAGCTAGGGCTGCAAACAATAACCATCTTCTATTTTAGCATTACATTTGAATCTGATACAGCATCATGCCTAGAATCTAAGAAACTAGAACTCACCTATTGAAGTAGAGGACTTAGAAGCTAAATTTAACGATACAGTGGATATGGAAGGCAATGAAGATTAAGATGATTAAGAAGAGGAAGAAGAATTTTATGACTCAGCTGGCCTAAATGAAAGAGAAGAGGAAACCAACAGATAGTCTAAATTTGTAAATAGAGCTCAAGGAAAAGGGTATGTAGGAGCAAAGAGGGACCTAGTCTTGCCTGATATCTCTTAAAAGAGCGGGTCTTCGCAAGTAAATTCTCTGATCGAAAATGCATTGGCAGCCAACCGCAGATCTCAAAAAGAGATCAACCATAATGCTCATAATTTACATATGTTAAATGTGGTATTCGACTAGGAGCTAGATGAGCAAAACGTGAGTGGCAACTAACTCCTTAAAAATAAGAGAAAACTGCAAAACCACGAATCTAATCGTCAATTTGAATCTTAGTATAACAAGCTTGTAGATGAATATCAGAAGAATGCTAGTAAGAAAAATTTTTCTCATTTTATATAGGTTCACGTCAATATAATTTTCAAGTGTGGGTGTTAGTGGAGCAATGACAAATGAAACCTCACCAAATATCTAACCTCAAAGAAGACTTAGTAAGATTTAGCTTTATATATTTTGTTTAGTTAAGGGGAGCGTGAACTATCAGTCTTTGGATTAGCTTAGAGGAATAGGAGGATAGAGCGATATCTCAACAACAAGCGCAAACAGATAAAGATAGCCTCGTGTGCTAAATATCCTAGAAGAAAAATCAGATTACCTGGTAATTTCCCCTCCTAAAATCGGAGGCAGTAGATATTGATTTAATTGCAAATCCTTTATTTTCTATGCTAATTTAAAATGAAATAAGACTTATGTTGATAAGTGAATGAAATTAAGATATAGAAATCAAGGCATATTTCTGTATTGAGTGGAATCCAGCTCATCAAATCTCAATAAGCCTTCTCTCTTATCGTCTTTGAAGGAATTAATCCACTTTAAATATTCGTGCCAAAGAATAAACGTCACTATAGATACCAAGAATAAAAGGAAAAGCTCAACTAAATAGGATCTCTCCTATTCTTTTTTTAAAGGGTTTTAAAAAAAAAAATTTTTAAAATCTGATTAATTTCCCCTATTATTAATAAAGTTTGGGTTCTAAAATTTCGTCCCATTTTTTTTTAATTTTTTTTAATCTTGCTATATCTTATCCTGATCAGTGGCTTTGTATTGTTTTGTTTTTTTTCTTTTGTACTTCGATCTTAAGTTTCACTTGGATAATCAAGTCTCTCAGTTTTTTCATACTGATAACTGTATCTAGGCTACTTAGGCCATCCGGCTTTTCCCTGGTATTCTTAATTTTAATCTTTTTCCTTCAATATTGAGATAAATTATCTCACTTATTCCTGCTATCTAGGTGAAAGATCTCTCCAAATTGAGTATACTCTTTCGCCCTCCTATTCTCCTAAACTATATTAATCTTATTCAGATAATGGCCTTCTTTGTACTTTTTCTTTAGTTCCACTATAGCTAGGATTCCTATATTGAGCTCTTCTGACTCATCATTATAGAACTTTTTATTTTGCAATTCGTCTTTGTACAAAGAACGTTGGAAAAGTGACTGAGGTTGAGCTCCAGCATATACAACATGTCTATCTTTTTAATATTCTTGATGGGCAGAGTATTTATGGGTGAGTAAATTTCTCTTCTTTGATTAGATAGAAATCTAGGGTTTTCATTTGATAGCTCTTAAACCTCCCCTTCTTCACTCTCCTATTGACTATCAAAGAGAGTTATAATTGGGATATCTGAATTCTAATTCGGAATTTGAATTTTCTTTTATGAAACTGTTAATGATCCCCCATCATCTCGGCTTCCTACCTTGACGGGATAGGTCCTTGAAAATTTTTTCCTCACGCCTTACTTGGGTTTTATTATAAATACTGAAGTATTAAAATATAAGATATGTTATTGCCTAAGAGGCCATCTCTTTCGCTTATTTATATTTCTTCCTCTCTTACGACTTGTTGGTCTTTATTAACTCTCTCCCTCTATCTAGTAATCTCAATGGGTGGTGGTGGCAATACAGTAGCCGCTTTACTATTCTCTTCGAAGAGCTCGCATTAGCACTTGAACATCAGACAAAACTCTATCTCTGCTCTTGTTGGGAAGCTCTTGAGGCACTTACTCGCGCACTCCTAGCTACAGTTTCTGATAAGTTTATTCCAAGGCACCCCTCCGAATCGTCTAGAAATTATTTGAGACTCAGGATGCTCTCCTTACCCGCGAATCTCAGAAAATTAATCCCTTGAAACTTCAGTGTTTTGAGGGTAAGAGAGGGGATTAAAGTAACCTGCAGGAATCTGTGCCGTCAGTGGCTCGTCTAGTTTATACCAGCAATCACAGCGATGTCTCACACATTAAAGCAACGATTCAAAAGGCACATACTTAAAAAGATTATTATTTAAAAACGGGGGGAATCAAAA
>JAJKFJ010022996.1:0-12966 GCA_027382625.1 Tetmemena sp. SeJ-2015
AAAAAACTTTTTTTAAAAAAAAAATAAATAAAGAATGAAATTTAACAATATCGAGAAACCAAAATATGGTAAAGAGAGGTAGAGATATCTGTGGATCATTACCTTTGCTTGGAGAGGCCTATTCTTATGTCAATTTAATTTTGTAATCCATAGGCTTGAAATTGTATACTTGAAAGAGGTGTATGGTTAATGCAGTAATGGCTTATGTAGTTATTGTAATTTCTGAATTAATTAAATTAGAGTGAGCATTCTCCCTTTTACCCTAACTTAGTATTTTTGCCTAATTTTTTCTTTAAGATTTTATTTTTTATATTAAAAAAGCAACAGATGATAAAATTCAGTTTTACGTTTAACTTTTTAACCTTTTTCAGAACTATTAATTCTAAATAAGCTGAAATTTAGAATTTTTAAGTAAATGAAGTAAGAGTCTTCCAATATTACTGGATAGGTTGCTAATTTGAGAAAAATAAAATAGTATACAGAGAGTTAGCTTCTGAGAGGAAGATTCGCTGAAGCTTGAAATACTGTCTGATGTTATCGTTGTGTTGGGAAATAATTTTATATCTATTGGAAATTCAATTATTGTTATTAAAAAACAATATATAAAAGTAAATCATTCAAATTTATTTATGGCAATGATAAAATAGTATTTATACTTGAAATAACCTCACTATGTTGCGGATAAAAATTCATTTAAATTGCTCCATATATAAGCTGATTATTTATTGAGGATAAAGGAAAAAATTTTCTGTAACCACAATTAAATAATTTTATCATTTTTTACAAAAAGGTGAATTGATATTTTATCTATTTTAGAGGTTCAAATTTATCTTGATTTTAAACATTTTAATTTATTAGGATATAAATTGATTAAATATATTTTTTTAAAAGTAAGTAATGATTGCGAAGCTGACAGAGCTCATATCAATAACTGAAGAAAATATTACTCTCAACTACTATATCAATATGTGTTAAAAAATAAATTCTTAGAAATTTTAATTTTTATTGTTTACCTAATTTTTTTAGTGAATACAAATTTAAAAATTTTGTAATTAAATGAGAGATTGACCATAATTATTTTGGAAAAAAACTTTTTAATAAAGGTTATAATTAAAATTAAGCAGCTTTTTCTCTAGTTAATTTGTAATATATAATGAATTAATTTAATTTTAATTTTTGGATCAAAATTTTTAATGTTCCTTAAAAATATTTTTTTAATGAAGAATTTTTTTTATTTATTCTGAGAGAAACAATAAAACATCATTTAAAAAACTTTTCATTTAGATTCACGAATAAAAGTATGTTTAAAATATAATAAAACAAACCTTAAGTTTAAAATTAGCTAAGATTATTATAAAAATATTTTTAGCAAACCTTTTGAACCATTTTATTTAATTTTATGTTGTTCATTATGAATATTATTATCAAAGCTCCTGAATATGCATCTTAGTCTGTATATATCTATTCTATTGTCATTATAGGGGACTATGTAAACTAAGAAGATGTAAGGTAGGAAGTTGCTATTATTCGATTGCTCCCTTGATAAGTTATTGCGAATGTGATGTTTGGAAATTATGTGTTTACAACTTTTATTAAATAATTTTAATTTAAACTTTATTTTATCAAAAATTATTCCCTTCTATCAAAATTTTTTTATTTTGAAGTAGTAGGTTTTTATAGAGATGATGAAATTCACATAGATTAAAAAAGAAAAATAGTGAAATTATCCTCTTAAGGTTCTACTCTCCTTGAGAGATATTTAAAGAAAACAGCCTCAAGAAGTCGCATTTCTCTTCATAAAATGGGGTTTTTTTCTTTAGCTTTTCAAAGGGAAATTGGTTTTTCTTAAATTTAAAATCAAAATGTTTTTAAAAGGTTTTTAAAAAATTTAAATTTTAAGAAAAAGAAAAAAATTTAAATTTAAAGGAAAAATTTAAATTTTTAAATGATAATTTAAAAGGCAAAATAAATTTTTAATTTTTAAAAGGGGTTTCATTTTTCAATTTTAAGTTAAAAAATTTTTAAAAATCTTAAAATCTAAATAATTTTTTTTAAATTTTTAGTTTTTTTAAATTTAATTTTTATGATTTTTAAAATTGTTTTTAATTAAAAAATTTAGTTTTGATTTTTTTTTTAAAAAATTTTTTTCTAAATGGAGGTTGCTAACTTCCATATGTCTAAGAAATGGAAATATTTTTGATTCTGAGATTAGAACCTTCATTTACACATTACAGTTCTAACCAGTTAGGAATTATTAAATTAGAGGAAATAACTCCTTAGAAGCATCGGGGAAATGTCATATTGTATTTTAGCCATTGATTTTGGGCTATATAAACTTCCACTGCACTGTTAAAAAGAAACTTTTAAAATACAAATACAAAAAAATTTATGAAAATTTTTAAAAATTTTAATACCAAATCTTTTTTACAAAAAAATGTTTTTTCCCTTGAAAGAGATAAACACCCTTTTAGGAAATTTTTAAAATAAGAAAATCAGAGTAAGCAATAATCGATGATTTAAAAATAAATAATTTATTCCTGATAATTGTCATATTACTGATAGAGTTAATCACGGTATTCTGCATTAGATAATTTATATTATAAATTGAAAAACAGATAGCTGTATGAATTTGAGGTAAAAATAAAACAACAAGGTCTCTAATAGTTTTCTTTTTGGTAAAATTTGTTCCATGTTATTTTTATTTCCATCTTATTGGTCTAGAAATTTGACATTTTCTCTAATTCTATAAGTTTCTTAATTCTGTTGATCAGCTTTTTGGGGTATCTTTTTTAAAATTTGGGATTTAAAAACTTTAAAATGTTAAAAAATATTTTTGGCAGATTAAATTGGGCCTCCCAAAACCATGGCCTTTCACTAAAACTATAAATTTTAAAAAATAAAAACTTGTATCTATTTCCTTCATACAGTAAGAAATTTAAAAGCAAAACAAAAGGGAAAAGGGGTCTTTTTTGAAGTATTGGTTTTTTAATTCTTTTTTTTAAGGCTCCAACCCAAAACATGGCTTTTCTTAAAATGCGCCCACAGATCAAAGTTTTAAATATTTAATTAAAAATAATTATTAAATTAAAGATTCTTATTTATAGTTCATTTAAATCTTTTTTATTTAAGAGAATAAGTTAAATATTTTCTAACTGTAAAATTGTCTTGGCTATATTATTTTATTTAAAAAGCATTAAATTTAGAAATAAATACTTAAGCCAAATAAACATACGTGGAAGATAGAGAATAAACATTTTATTTTAAGACTTCTAAATTTTTATGTGTTGTTAATCATGTTCCAACTTTTGTTATTTTATAAAACTTTATAACTTTATTTTTACTATAGAGAGTATATTTAAGGATAAGATGTAAATCAAATTAGTAATTTATTGGAGGTAAAATGTTCTTATGAGTTTTTATTGATTAGAGAGTCTTTAGTTCTCGCATTATAATATTCATTCCTGCCTAATATATTTAAATAATATTAATATCTTACTAATTTAGGAGGGGCTTTTGCTCTTCCTCCTCTTAATCTTGCTCTTTCCCACTTGATTTCTTAGGACTGTCCTTGCTCTCGCTCTTTTTACGGATGTTCCTACTTGCATGCTTTATTATTCCCAAGAACCAGTAGTAGTTTAGCAACAAGATATATGAAACTTTAAATATTAATTTAGCAAGTAGATGACTCCAAAAAGACCAATTAGGTAAAGTCCAATGGCCAGTCTCCACAACGGAATATCCAAAGCCTATATTTAGATTAACACTTTACATTGAGATAATTTGTTATGACTTACTCCATTTCCATTATCTTTAATAGTCAGCCAGAGGGCCTTCCATATCCAAATAGCAACTATAGTGTTGAAAACGATCCTAGCTAAGAAGAAAATAATGGCGAAGGCAACTGCATTTCTTGTGTACCAGGGTGAGTCAGTTTACTTAAACACCAAAAAGAATTAGCGGTTTAAATTTAAAAAGAAAAAAGCTTTTTACAAACCTTCAAATTTTTAAAAATTTTGCCTTTAAAAAATTTAAAATAAAAATAATTTTTGGGCCCCCGGCCTTTAAATTTTTTAAAAAAACCCTTTTTAAAATTTGAAATTTTAAAAAAAAAACGAAGGATTTTAAATTTTGTTTGAAAACTATAAAAGGTTTTAATTTGGAGTTTGGGGGTTTTCCTCTTAGTAAGAAAAATATTAAAAAAAAAATTTAATTTTAAATTTTTTTCGTTTCCTTTTTTGTAAAATTTTGATTATAAATTATATCTTTGAACCTTAGAGTATTTCCCCATAGAGTTTATCAAAAGTTAAGTATCCAGCTGTAAAGCAAAGAGTAACAAGTTGCCAAACGCTTGACTGCTTCATTAGGCAGTAATCTGAAACAAAAAAGTTAGAGTATCCTTCGTTCTCGTGCCCTGGCTCCACACTACGGTAAATAATTAAGCCTGACTATTTAGAGAGAAGACAATAAATACTTTATTAAGTGTTTGTCTCTTGATTTCTTTATTGAACTTACCAAGTAAAGAATAAGGCCTTGATAGCAAGAGAGATAGATACAAAAGCATGAATTTAGGAGGTAATCCTAGATATAAAGTCCGCCTTTGCTTGCGATGTCCACGATGCGTACTCTTTTATATTCTCTGACTGCTCATCTTACTCACAATATATTTCATCATTTATCATATTTAACATTAAATCTTCACTTTGATATCTCAAATTGAAGGCTTTGTTTTCAAGAGACCTATGGATGGAAGTGTAGGCAGCCATGAAGCCCAGAATAGAAGCGAAGTATATGCCCACTAAGATATTATAGAACTAATTAATATTTTAAAAATTTGCAAGGAAAAATATAACTATAAGGGTAACATATATCTATAGCTATCTAAGGTTCTTTATCATGGATGCGATGAAGGAAATGTAGAGGATCAATGCATCATTATCACTACAGAAGCAATAAGCTAGTGCGCTCTCAATATCTCACGCTGGTAATGTTGATTGCATCGAGAGCGCGCAAATCGACTTCAACTGCGCTAGAGAGTGAAGTGTTAGCAAGCATATACTTTTTATATACTGTGTATTTACTCTATGTCACTCCCTTATCTCTATACATCTCTAAGTAGAAATGATATTATAATACTTGAAATAATAAGTTGATGAAGAGCAAATGCATTTTCCAACTTGATAGCTAACTTACTTGAGTGCGCTCAATGTGCGATATGTGGCGCCGTGAAACGCTCTCTCGAATGATCTACTTGCGCACTTGTTGCATATCGGAAAAGTAGAGAGGAGAGGCTTGCACTGAAAAGTGCGATAGTGATTTTCACTCCACCATACTTAAGTTTGCACTTGTTTGCACTTGTATCTCTATATACACACATGCCATGAGTGCGCATACTATTGATTCATATTTGCACAGGATGTATGAATGATGTTAGCATGCAGGAGCAGTGATGCACTTCGCGCACATTGAGTTTGCAGTGAAAGAGTGCGCTCTCATTCAAAGTGCGATAGAGTACTTCACTCCATTAATAATGATATAACCAATAATCGCTTTAACTTAATAATCATATACTTATAATTGATCATAACTTTAATCGATCATTATTAATGGAGTGAAGTACTCTATCGCACTTTGATTGAGAGCGCACTCTTTCACTGCTAACTCTGCGTGCGAACTGCCTCACTGCTCCTGCATGCTAACATCAAGATCGGAATTATGTGCAAACATGAATCACTAGTATGCGCACTCATGTCATGTGTGTACATTAGATACAATTGCAAACAAGTGCAAACTTAAGTATGGTGGAATGAAAATCACTATCGCGTGTGCTCTTCCGATCTCTCTCTACTTTTCCGATATGCAACAATTGCGCAAGTAGCATAATTCGAGAGAGCGTTTCACGGCGCACATATCCACATTGAAGCGCACTCAAGTAGTTAGCTATCAAGTGGAATGCATTGCACTCTTCATCACTTATCATTTCAGTTATAATCAATCATTTCTCATAGGAGTGTTGAGATAAGTTAAGTGGAATAGAGTAAGTACACGTATTAAGAGTATTAGCTTGCTAGCACTTCCTCTCTATCGCAGTTGAAGTTTCGATGCGCGCTCTCGATGGCATATTCTATCATTACTCAGCGTTCGATGTGAGAGGCACTTGCTTAGTTGCTTTCTGTATGATAATGATGCATTGATCTCTACATTTCCTTATGCATCATGCTAATGATACCTTAAGTGTGATATGTTACCCTTATAGTTTATATTTTTCCCTTGCAAATTTTTAAATATTAATTAGTTCTATATTGTAATATTAGAATTTAATATTAAAATCTTTAACCTTATTTCATATTACAAACTTATTTCCAACTCCATACTTTTTATATGTCTCATACTTACATTCCACAGAATGCCATATTAAGAAGGCTGATTGCTTTCAGGCCTAGTATGATTTGCATTATCATATGCTTATAAGTGATTAAGTGCTATCCATAGATTATCAAGTTGTATATTTTAAATAGCAAAGTTTTCTATATATGAACTTTATCTGATTATCATTCTAGATACTTATTTCCTTCACTTAATATCTTTCATATCATAGTAAGTTCTATCTTTCACTAATTACTTGAGTGTTATGATGTTAGCTTGTTTATCTTCTTATCATGCAATCATACTAAGTATAAATACAAGGTATCGCAATAGTACTCACAATGATATTTAGAAAAGTAGTCAAAATTCCAAAGTAGTCAAAATTCCAAGTAGTCAAAATTCCAGGTAGTAAAATTCCAAAGTAGTCAAAATCCAAAGTAGTCAAAATTCCAAGGTAGTCAAAATTCAAAGTAGTCAAAATTCCACAATTCTTCTCGTTAGTCTTACTGCTCTATGATGAAAGACTCATGCATTCGATATTCATTAGTAGCTATAGTGTTATGAAATGTAGCTTTATATAGAAAAAGTTGATAGGTAGTCAAAAATTCCAAATAGTTAAATTCCAGGTAGTTCAAAATTCCGGTAGTCAAAATTCCCAATAGTCAAAATTCCAGGTAGTCAAAATTCAAAGTAGTCAAAATTCCAAAATAGCCTTAAGTCAATGTATGTATCATTCAAAACTATCTAAACATAAGAAAATGAGAGATCTAAGTAGTCATCTGACCCTTGCACTTAGTGCTCAGTGAACTGAATAGATATATTATCACGAGTGATTATAAGAGCAAAGTGAGACAAGCAGTTAGTTAGAGATCCCTTATATGTTCTTTACATATTAATATACCTTCATCATAAAGTTCTAGTAAAAGTACTGAAGTAAATTGATGGATGCGTGAGAAGTTTATCAAGAACTTTAAAGTTTATGATATGGAATTTTTTTAAGGTAATGGAGCATTTTATGATGGAAGATCTTAAGGGTTTTATGGAATAATTTAAGGTTTTCATGGAACAATTTAAGGTTTTCATGGAACAATTTAAGGTTTTTATGGAACAATTTAAGGTTTTAATGGAAAATAAGGTTTTTTGGAACAATTAAGGATTTAGGATGGAAGATTTAAGGTGATCAATACAAAGACAATCATCGATTAAAGAAGTCTTATCCTTCAAAAGCAATGAGAGCAAATTTTCAGAAAGGTTTCAATATATTACTTTGATACTAAGTGCATACTTGCTCTGAGTATGTAACATATACCTCCATACTTTCTTGCTTACTGTTGATAGTATACATTTGAAATAAATTCAGTCACATTTTGATCTCCACTATCATAGTGATATGTAATAACTGTAGGCCTAATTTATAAATAAACCGCTATCGATTATATATTCCTCCTCTTTGAATTCATCATTGCTATCTAATGCACCCATATAGAATCCTTGCCGAAGATGGATATGCACTTTTAATATGTTGACTCTCATATCTACAAATGGAATATGAAATTGCGGCATGAGATTACTAAGATTTGAAATAGTTAATATTGATAACTCCGCTCCGCTTACTATTCTAATAGTTTGAGTTATCATATTCAACTTTCAAATCTTAGTAATCTCATGCGCAATCAATATTCCATTTGTAGCATATGATAGTCACATATAAAGTGCAATATATGCATTTCGGTCAAGGATTTCTATATGGGTCGCATGAGATTGCAATGATGATGTCAAGGAGGAGTGAATATAAATCGATAGGGCGGTTTTAATTTATAAATTGGCTACAGTTATTTACATATCACTATTGATTAGTGTAGATTCAATGTGAACTTGATTAATTTCAATGTAATACTTCTAAACAGTAAGCACGAAACGTATGGAGGTTTATATGTTACATCTTCAGAGCAAGTATGCAATTCGGTATGCAAAGATTAATATGTGAAAAACCTTTGAAATTTGCTCTCATTGCTGCTTTTGAAGGATAAACTTCTTTAATATCATTGATTGTCTTTGATTGATCACCTTAAATTCTTCATCAATCCTTAAATGTTCCAAAAACTAATTGTTCCATAAATATTTATGGAGCCCCTACAATAAATATAGAAAACTCCTTAAAACTTAAATTGTTCAACGAGGCACAGAATTATTCCATAAAACTCTTAAGATCTTCCATCATAAATGCTCATTACCTTAAAAAATTCCATATCATCAATTTAAAGTTCTTGATAAACTTCTCACGCATCCATCAATTTACTTCAGTACTTTTACTAGAACTTTATGATGAAGGTATATTAATATGTAAAGAACATATAAGGGATCTCTAACTAACTGCTTGTCTCACTTTGCTCTTATAATCACTCGTGATAATATATCTATTCAGTTCACTGAGCACTAAGTGCAAGGGTCAGATGACTACTTAGATCTCTCATTTTCTTATGTTTAGATAGTTTTGAATGATACATACATTGACTTAAGCCTATTTTGGAATTTTGGCTACTTTGGAATTTTGAAACTGGAATTTTGACTACTTGGAATTTTGACTACCTGGAATTTTGACTACCTGGAATTTTAACTACTTTGGAATTTTGACTACCTATCAACTTTTTCTATATAAAGCTATCATTTCATAACACTATAGCTACTAATGAATATCGAATGCATGAGTCTTTCATCATAGAGCAGTAAGACTAACGAGAAGAATGTTTGTGATGGTTTAAATCTGCTTTGGAATTTTGACTACCTTGGAATTTTGACTACTTTGGAATTTTGACTACTTTTGGAATTTGACTACTGAATTTTTTGACTACTTGGAATTTTGACTACCTGGAAATTTGACTACTTTTCTAAATTATCATTGAGTACTATTAGCGATACTTGTATTTTATACTTTAGTATGATTGCAATGATAAGAAGATAAACAGCTAACATCATACACTCAGTAATTATGAAGATAGCAACTATGCTATGAAAGATATAAGTGAAGGGAAAAATAAGTTCTAAATGATAATTCAGAATAAGTTCATATATAAATTTGCTATTTAAAATAGCTTAGTATATCTATGGATAGCACTTAATCACTATAGCATATGATATGCAAATGTTATACTAGTGCCTGAAAGCAATCAGGCTTCTTAATATGGCATTCTGAGTGGAATGTAAGTATGAGACATATAAAAGTATGGAGTTTGTAAATAAGTTGTTAATATGAAATAAGTTAATGATTAGTAATTAGTGAATTGATTAGTCATTATAGAACTAATTAATATTTAAATTTGCAAGGAAAATTAACTATAAGGGTAACATATATCTATAGCTATCTCTAAGGTTCATTATCATGGATGCGATGAAGGAAATGTAGAGGGAATCAATGCTCATTATCATACAGAAGCAATAAGTAGTGCGCTCTCATATCTACGCTGAGTATGTTGAATTGCATCGAGAGCGCGCATCGAATTTAACTGCGATAGAGAGTGAAGTGCTAGCAAGATATATCTTTATATATGTGTAAATTTACTCTATTGTCACTGGCACATTATTCTCTATAGCTCTAAGTAGAATGATGTTATTAACTTGAAATGATAAGCTGATGAGAGTGAAAATCTGCATTCTTCCCCACTTGATAGCGTATTACTTGAGTGCGCTCAAATGTGCGATAGGTGCGCCGTGAAACGCTCTCCCGAATGATGCTATTTGTTGCCTTGTTGCATATCGGAAAAGAGAGAGGAGAGGCTTGCACTGAAAGTGCGATAGGTGATTTTCACTCCACCATACTTAAGTTTGCACTTGGTTTGCACTTGTATCGTCATGTACACACAAACCATGAGTGCGCAACTAGTGAATTCATTGTTTGCACATGATGTATGAATGATGTAGCATGCAGGAGCAGTGATGCACTTCGCCGCACTTAGAGTTTGCAGCTGAAGAGTGCGCTCTCAATCCAAGTGCGATAGAGTAGCTTCACTCCTTAATAATGTTCCGAATAATCCGCTTACTTAATAATCATTACTTATAATTGATCATAACTTTAATCGATCATTATTAATGATGTGATGAACTCTATCGCACTTTGATTGAGAGCGCACTTCATCATATTATGGGGTTTTGTGTTTTTTCCTGCTCTGCATGCTAACATCATTCAATAGCTCATGTGCAAACATGAATCAATAACTAGTATGCGCACTCATGGTATGTGTGTACATTACGATACAAGTGCAAACAAGTGAAAACTTAAGTATGGTGGAGTGAAAATCACTATCGCACTTTTTCAGTGCAAGCCTTTCCTCTCTACTTTTCCGATATGCAACAAATGCGCAAGTAGCATAATTCGAGAGAGCGTTTCACGGCGCACATTTCGCACATTGAGCGCACTCAAAGTTACGCTATCAAGTGGAAAATCCATTTGCACTCTTCATCACTTTTCTCATTTCACGTATATAATCATCATTTCACTTAGAGTGTATAGAGATAAGTTAGTGACATAGAGTAAAATACACAGTATATAGAGAGTATATGCTTGCTAACACTTCACTCTCTATCGCAGTTGAAGTTCGATGCGCGCTCTCGATGCAATTCAACATTACTCAGCGTTAGATGTCGAGAGCGCACTTGCTTATTGCTTCTTGTAAGTATAATGATGCATTGCAGTCTCTGACATTTTCTTCATGCGCATTTCCATCAGGGCTTAAGATAACTCTTAGAATAAGCTATAGATATATGTTACCCTTATAGTTATATTTTCCTTGCAAATTTTTAAACATATTAATTAGTTTCTTATAATAATAATCTATGTATCGTCACATAGGTCTCCGTGAGTTTAGCACATTTTTAATTTACTAAATAACCTAATGAGCCCCAACTTTGAGTTACCAGTGTTGATGCCTAATAAATTATTTTAGTCACTAATTTGATTAATTAAGAAAAGGCTAACAAGCGGCAAAGCACTCATCTAGCTTCTTTTTGTGTTTCAATTCTATGTTGCACGTTTGATTATCTATTGCATTCTGATACTTCGTGTTCATGTATTGAAAAAAAGAAAAAACAAATCTTATAATTAAATAATTAACAGGAATGTTAAAAGTTTGAAAGTGCAAATTTATTTCTCTCAAAAGAGGACTTTTATAATTAATCGAGCTATTTGCTACATTTTAATTATATTTTTGTGTTAAATTAATCTGTTGGTATATCGATATCTTTTTTATGGTTTGGGACAAATTTAGTGAGGTAAGGGACAACTGAGAAGAAAGAGTCAAAGCTCAGGTGATTCACGTGCCTCTCCATCAATGGAACTAATAGGTCGAAGAAAGCTTCGTCTCAAACAAAAAATAAGATTAGAGTCTTCTACTCCCAGGAACTCCAAACTCCACATCAAATTTGCCATGAAAGTCTATATATGCAAAATTATTTAAAATTTATTTGCATTTTACAAGCTATTTAATAAAATTCAATTAAATCATATTTTAAACTTGAAAGTCTTTTCCCCTTCCTGGTTCTTGTGGCGAGTTATATCTCCCATATTGACTTTGATAATTTGCAGCAGATTTTCTTTGAACTCTAAGGGAATAGTTTGCTACAAAAATGAAATTCAAGTAAATAGTACTCATTAAAATTGCTCTTCAGTGTAGTTCTTCATCTTTGCAATAGACCATAGGAAGTTATTGAGTAGGAATATGTCCAACTTTTGCAGATTAATCTTAGCAACAAGAACTCTGAGTGTCTCATTCCAGAATATCTTGTCCTCCACATATCGCTCAGAATTACAAAGCAGCATTGCAAATGATGTCAGTGCTTTTATTACCTTCTCATCCTCAAAATCTTAACAAAAATTGTATCATGCTAATATTTATAAGTAATCGTTTTGTAGTCGATCTTCGAAGCTTCTCATACAGATCTCTACCATATCTTTGAAATTCATACCCAAATCATGAGCTGTCGCGAACATTATTTACACAAACTAATCAAAATAGAAAATATATAATTGGCTATCAAGAGAATACTATTATCTTGCCTAAATTGGACTTACTAAATAGCAAAGTATATTTATGAATTATCGAACTTTAAATTTAAATTTATAGAATACTTAATTGAAGTCATTCCACCTTAAGTTGAAAATTATCTTTGGATTCCTCGACAGATAATTCAAATAATCTTATATACACTATCACAAGCACTTTTAGTAAATATATTAAGATACTGGAAGACATCATTAACTATTTCAAAGTTTTAGAAATCTTGGATTATTTGCACTCATTGTTTCGAAGCACTTTGGGGATGAGTATGACTGCTTGTATTTCCTTGATGCTGTAATCTTTCTTGACATAGGGGTGCAGTTCTTAATCGTAAATTTGGCTACCTGATCAATCAGAGTCTTAAAAAATCAATATATCATAACAAGAAAGAATAAGCATTTTGTCTTGCAAGGTCCTGTTTATTACAGTTTACTTTTGAATAAGCCCATATTATGGTTGAGATTGACCTAAAACTGTTAGCCTCAAATTCTGCTTAGTTAGTAGATGACTTAACGAGCTTGCCTCCTTTTCTCTTTTCTGACTAGTCCCGTGG
>JAJKFJ010022997.1:0-12231 GCA_027382625.1 Tetmemena sp. SeJ-2015
AAAATTCTTATTTTAAATTTGTAAAAAATTTCCTAGATTTTTAAATTAACCCTAAAAATTTTTTCAAAATTTTTTAAATTTTTAATTTTTAAATTTAAAAATTTAAATTTTTAATTAGGAAGAGCTATCTTGCTTTCTCATTCTAAGAATAAACAAGATAATTTTTAATTTAATTAAAACAAGAAGATGAAAGAGTTCAAGCGCTAAATTCAATAATAGAAGAGTAAAAAGTACTGAATGAGGAAGGAGAAGAAGAGTAAATAAATACATTTGCTGATAACAAAAAATAAAAAGAGAGAGCCCAAAAAAAGGGTTTAAAAAACGGAAACAGTTTCCCAAATTTTCTTTTTAAAGACTGATAACTTTATCTTAAGAATTTTAAGAGCTCCCAGAAGTGCACTTGAAGGGCTTTTTAAAATACCCATCGGGCTACTTCAAAACGGGGAAAAAAGATATCTAGCGAGTATTTTTTTATGGGTTTAATATGACTTTCTTTATTAAAGGGGAAAGGGGATGAAAATAGCTAATTAAATGGAACTTTGACAAAAGGTAAAATTTAAAGCCCTTTTTATGAATTTTTTTTTTCCTTTTTTTTTCCCAATACTAAAAATTTACAATCCCTTTATTGGGAAGCCCATGTCAAAAATTAAAAAACGAGATGAAATTTTTTGGGGTATTTGTGGTGATTTTGCAAATTACCATTTTTAAAGGGTTTTTGCTTTTTGGGAAAGAATTTTTTATATTAATTAATTTTAAATTTTAAATTTTTAAGGAAAGTTTTAAAAAAAAGAAATTTGAAATTCATATTCAAAAACCAAAATTTTTAATTTCCAAAAAATTCCCCAATTGCTGAAAAAGAGAAGAAGTATTTTAAGAAATGGGGGTACTTAGTACTTTTCAGTTTTATTTTCCCCTTGAAAAAATTAGAGCGATTGAAAAGTATTTCTCTTTTTCCCTTATTTTCTATCCAAAAATACCCCAAACCCTTTTCTGCAATAAAAAAACCAAACTCTGAAGTTTTTTTCCTTTATTTAGCGAGCCTTTTAAAGTTTTTTCCCCCTCAAAGTTCAGCAGGAAATGAATTTTTTTTTTACGGAATTTCTAGTAACTGCTTACTGAGGTTCAGATTTAGGTTTTTAAATATCTCAATCAAATTAAGAATGAAAATGAGCAATTCAGAGTGGCAGAGAAACCTTACTATCAGTCAGTTTTAATAAAAACTTAAGAAAAAGAAAAAAGAAAATTTTAAATTGGGAAAATTTTTTAAAAAAATTATGTTTTTCACCCCATTTTTGAGTTTTTTCCATCTTTTAAAAAATTTTTTATAATTAAAATGATTTAAATTTAAGAGACGGTCTCGGAAAAACAAAAAATAAAAAATTTGAAATTTGTTCCTAAAGAAAAATCCCCCTTTTAAATTTATGGAAAAATTTAAAAGAAAAATATTTTTATTTTGGTTTAAATTTAAAAAATCAAAATTTTTTTAAAAAATTTTTTCAACTATAATGTTTTAAAATTGAATAATTTTTTAAAAAATTTTAATTAACAAATATACCTGATAAACGATGATGTGGAATTCTTTGTAGAAGTATCTCAAGAGTTAAGGAAAAATCACGAAGATAAATTCATCTTCCAATACATTAACACTTATATTTTAGATTAAGGATATTCAAGAACTGGAGTGGGATGAAAAGGATTTCATTATTGATTTAGACCCAGAATCTATTGATCAACTTGTTTTGAGAGCAATCTTTTTAAATTTAAAATAAGTTTTTATTTTTAAAAATTTTTTTTAAATTTTTAAAAACCCTTAAAAATGTTTAAATTAAGTTGAATTTGCTTTTAAATTTTTAATTAAATTTTTAAGATTTGCAAAATTTTTCTTTTAAAACCTTTTTTTTAAAAATTTATTCAAAAAAATTTAATAATTTTTAAAAAAATGATTAAATTTTTAAAAAAAAATTTACAATTTTAAAAATTTTATAATTAAAAGGTTTTTTAAATTTTTTGAAGTTTTAATTTATTTAAAATGAAAAAAATTTAAAAATTATTTTTTATGAGAGAAAGCATTTTAGTTAAATGGAGGAAGAAAAGTAGCTAGAGTTTTTCGGCAATGAAAACTAAAGTTTTTCTATAATAACTATGAATGAAGATAAAATTATCCCAATTTAAAAAACCAAAAGATTTTAGGAAAAAGTTTTAAATTATTTCATTTTTAATTCCCATCAAAATTTAAAAAATTTTGGGGGAAAAAAATAATAAATTTTTAAATTTAATATATAATTGATTGCCAATCTTAATGATAGCAAAGAGGAGTACAAAAGAGAAATGAAGTCTTTTGAAGAACTCAATCACGTGTATAATATTTATAATTGCAAGTTGTAGATAAGATATTCAGAATTTCAAAATAAAATAAAATTAATTTTTTTTTTTGGTAATTTTTTTGAAGTGAATCTTATTTTTTCTAAAACTTAGAGCCAAGCAGACAGTTTTTTTCTATTTTATTTTGGGGGAGACTGGGGGTTGGAAAAACAGGGCCCTCATTTTAAAAAAATCTAAAAATGTTTTTAGATTGGGGAACTAACGCAAAACTTAAATTTTTAAAAACGGGCTTTTTTTAATTAGAAAGAGCAGAGGGGTTTGTCGCAAGGGGGCAAAAAATTTAAATTTTAAAAAAGTTTTTAAGATGGTTTTTAAGAACAAAGGGAAAAAAATATTGAAGGGAAAGGGCAAATATACCAGAGGGGAAAGACAGATTTAATTTTTAAAAATCTTTATTCTTTTTTTTTGATGAAGTGGGAAAACCCAATCTTAATGTGAATGGACTCTTTAAAGAAAAATTTAAATTGACAAAGGGTTTTTTGGGAGAAAAATTATAAATTTTCTTTATAAAATTGCTTTAAAAAATTTTATAAAAAAACTTTGAATGACAAGTACACTACCGGTTGAAAGCACAACAAAAATGGAGAAAACAGCTAGGGATAAGAAAATTTGTTTATAGGGTTCACCCATTTAATTTCCATTAATTTTTTCTTTAAATTAATTCCTTTTTGAAAATTTTTTAAAAAGGGGGAAAGCTTTCAAAATTTTAAAAAAAAAGAAAATTAAGAAAAGAAATAAAAATTTTGTTTAGGTTCCATCGCTTGAAATGTTTGGATTTAAAATTTTTTTCTTTAACCCAATGCAAAGACGCAATTTGGACAAATAAATAGGGACAATTCTGAGGCTTTTCTCAAGAGAGTAATCTCACTCACACTTAGTCTATGCTACTATTTCAGACTCAGTACAAATTTTAAGTAAAATCATTTTTATTAAAAAAAAAATATTGCAGATTTTATTTAAAGATTTTGATTAAATTAGATTAAATTACATGTGTAAAATTTATTTTTTAATTTACAAAGGAACTTCGCAATAAATTCCTTGATAGTATTTCTAGAATTCATGTGCAATCGTTTGTCATCTCCAAGCAAGTAATTATTTAAAATTTATTTGTTTTAAGAATTCATAAAATACCTCCAAGAAGAATATAACAGATACATGGACTGCATGGAAATCCCGCTGGGTATTGGAAAGAATGATTCTCTTAAGGAGAATGTTTTCGCAATTATAACAATGATTCTGAACAAAATTTTTTTTAAGGCAATTTTTAAAATAAAAAATCTTTAAGCTAGAATTTCTAGTGCTTAAATCATGAAGGGAAAGTTTCTTTTTAGAAAAATTCTTTAAATTTGAGAAAACTAAAATTTTAAAGGTTTTTAGAATCTACCTGAGGATAAAAGAATTTTGTTTTAACCTTTAGAGCAAAATCAGCTCAAGATAAGAAAAAATTGGAAGAGGCAAAGGAAAAATCAACTCTAAGAATCTGCTCTAGTACAAATCCAATAATAGAAAGATAATGTCATTATCTTAGTGGTCATAGATGAAATAGGACTTGCTGAGATATCTAAAATTTAATTAAATTTACTTTTCTGAGTCTAATGGGTAATCAAACTATTGCTTAGTTATTTAAATATTTCAAAAGATTCTAAGTAGAACAGAGGAGTCACATTATAAAAACCTGAGCCCGGTGAGGAAGAATTAATGTAAGCTGCAGTCTCTTTTTGTTATAATAATTTAAAAGCAAAGAATTAAATTTAAGAATAATTGTTTAAGAATTTATTTTTAAGTTTCTTTCCATGGTTTGAGAGATGGCAAAATTAAGTTCAAACTAATTATTTATTTGAGAGACTTCTATCAAATGATAAGCTAGATTTGCTTCGCCATGAAAGAAAATTCGCTTAGAAACTTCATGAAACTGATTGTGAACTCTGTAAAGAGAAACTTTGGAGGAAATGATTATGATAGAGTAATATCCTTTTTGATAGAAACCTTTCCAAATAAAAATAAAAATTTATAACCCTAAACAAAAAAAAAACCCATAATTTTTTTTAAATAGAAATAAATTTTATTAAAAAGGTTGAATATACAATAGATTCTATATTTTTAACCTTAGATTCATTGAAGAAGTGTGCAACTAAATAAACAGAGAATTCGAAGTCTTCTATTATATTTTATGGGAGTGACTTTGAGAATGACTAGCAAGAAAAGTCCATTCACAAGCTGATTCATGATATCATGGCTTGTATGGAAACTGGACAGATTTGTATCCTCATGAACTTAGACAACATCTATCAGGCATTCTATGACATGCTTAATCAAAACTATCAAGAAATAAATAAACAGAAGTATTGCAAAATTGCAATTGGCCCAGACAGTTCAAGATGCTTAGTACATCCCAATTTCAGATGTATCATTCTTACCAATTCAGCTAAAGTGAAGTAGATGGATCCTCCACTTCTCAATAGGTTTGAAAAGCACATTTATAACGAGCACGATAGCTTTGATAAGAAAGCGGATGAATTCAGATCAAAGTTGATGGATTGGATAAATGACATAGGAAGCGTGGCTGGCAAGTTTACCCCAGCTCAAATGTTTCCCACTCTCTGCATACTCAAGAATAACTCCAATCAACAATCACTTCTCTAGTGGTCCTTACCCGGAAGTAGGCTACCTACCACCAGAGTACAAGAGTCCTTCTGCAAAAAAGAGCTGGGTTAACTTCGCAAACTACCTTGGAATATTGAGAGCAATGGGATCAAAAGCAGATGATAGAGATGAGTGGATGAACTATTACATCAACAGTCACCCTCATGGCGATCCTTCAAAAAGTCATAAGGCAAATACTCCAACACTTGGGGGGAAAAGCACAATTAAATTTTTCAAATTATTATTTTTTAACAGCTCGAGAATGGTTTCAATCTTGTCGTTTATACCTATTCTCTAAATCTTAAGGATTTATTCAAGGAGGATGCTAAACATATAGACAAAGGGTCCTATCATTCTATCCAGCATTAAATTCTAAGGATTAGTTAGAAAAGTTACTAGAGAGATTCTTCGGCAATTCACAAGATTTTCTTTTGCGTTTTTGACAATTTTAAAAGACTTTAAACTTCTATACAATTATGTAAAAGCTTGGTTAACAAAATCAGGATTAAAGCTTTGAAGGATGAATCTCAACAAGTTTCTTAGGCAAAATCCGATAATCGCCAAATGGAATAAGCAGATTAAAATTAAAGTTTCTATATCTTCAATAATAAGAAAAATTACAAGGAAAAGAACATCGTGTTTGTCATCAAGGTTAAAGAGAACTCTAACTCTAATATCTTCTTCACTTAAGGATGGAAGGAAATCTTTGTGGACATAGTCAACGGGAAAGGTAACACCAACATCCATCAAACCATATTTTAATTCATCAAGAAGATTTTCTCTTGCACAAGTCTCTTACTGAGATCCTGACGAACCAGGTTATCTTATCTGAGATAATTTCAATTAATCTGCGAACGTGTGATGAGCTAATCATCTATAAAATGATGTGTTGAATATTTAAATGGATTGAGTAAAGATTGAACAATTTGAGTGATCTTTTCCAAGTTTAAGAAAATTCATCTTTGATTGGTTTCATATCAAGACTTCTACTGGGACTCATTTAGAAGTTTGAGGATTTTGAAGAATTAGATCAGCACTGGCAGAAGATCATAGAATGTAGTTGAGCTTGATAGTATTACTTATCTATTCAGTTTCCATGGAGCTGCAATGGCTAAATTTAGAATGCTTTGTCACAAGCATCTCACATTCATTCTCTACAAGCTGGAGTCTCTCTAGGTTCTAGACTCTTTGATCAACATCAATATGAGAGCGCAAGTTTTCTCATCTTCAATCAGTCGGAAATTCAAAGTGAAAGAGAACTAAAAATTCAGTTTACAAGATCTGATCGCTCTAATTGAAGAAGATATAAATATTGATAGTGTTCAGCAGCACAATTTCGCATAGGGAAATACTTACCATAATTGAGATTGTACTCAATAAAGCAGTTCCCCTTCTTCCACAAAATATACTCAAAACTTAACTCGCAGCTGGAAGTCTTACTGAATGAAGAATATGAGAGAAGAGTCCAAGAAGAGAAAAAAGTTTTGAAAGTCTTGGAAGAACTCAAGTAGATAGAAATTTACTACAAACACAAAATATCAACTGTTGAGACTGATTAGGTAGGGGAGGACTATTATGAAAATGCAGAAATATTTGACGAAGAAGGAGAAGAGTTTCTCTCTGCTTATGTCAGCTTTAGATCAAATATAGACTTAAACTCTTCAATATCAATAATATTTAAACTGTTATTTTTCACAGATGAGTTAGTATTCAGCATTCTCAGTTCACAACAAATAGAGAGACAACAAATTTAATTCACCTATTATTTTATTAAAACAAGATGATATTATTTACATTCCTCAAATTTTACTTTACTTTACTTTACTATTTTTATTTGGCCGTAGTTGTAAGCTATGATTATTATTGTAGTTGTGCATTTTTTAAGTTGGTCTAGACAGTTAGATTTGTTGGGACAACCTACTCTCTCAGAACTTGAATGATAGAGACTATGAGCTTTTCAAAAGCTTAATAGAAAAAACCCACAACTTTGTAATCTAAGATCAGCAAGTAGTTTAGGTTTACTCTATCTACAAGTGCTAAAAGGATCTGGTCAACATCTATATTAGAATTCTAGGCAATTTGCACTCTACAATCCCCACTGATCAAAATTAACTTATAAAAATCTTTCGTCGTTGGTAAGATAAAGACTGTAATTAAGTTTATAGACTTACTTAGAGAATTCAAACTAGATGAACAATCAAACTTCATTTATCCACAGTTCATCCTGAACGAGGCTTTCATTTGCTCTGTGTATGATCTACTCAAGCCTTCTGCAGATTTGTTTTCTAAGCTCGCTGTGCTCAAAATTACATACGAGGATTTAATAAAGCAGGCCTTGAATGATTTGTTACTATTTTTATTTATTTGTAAGCACTAAGTACAAGTTCCTCAAATGACTATATTTCCAAACTCAAGTTCATCTCAACTTTCAAATTATTATTGTAAAATTAATTTTTAATTTCAAAGAAAAAGTTCTAAACGAAATTAGACAGATGAAGGAATGAGAGTTTTTTTATGTTGTCATGAATCATTAAAATTACAATGAATTATTATAGATTCTTGAGAAGTTGGAGCAAATATGGGACATTTTTAGAGACAAATCTAACATCATAGACATACTCACAGAGGTTGCAACACTTTATTCAGAATACAGATGAAGATGAGGACAGTCAGTGATGATGAACAAGAAGAAGAAGAAGTTAAATAATGAGATTATAGACAGATTAAAAGTATTAGAAATATTGTATGACACGATTAAAATGATATAAGTGGTGAATAAAGTTCCTAATAGGCTCCTTCTAAATTGAAGAATAGAAAGTAATACCTAAAGGTGAAGATGAGAAAAGCGAAGAAGAAGAAGATGACGAAGATGAAGAGGAGGAAGATGACTATGATGAATATAATAAAATTGTTAAATAAAAATTAAATTATGCTATTTTTTAAATGAAAAGAGCCAAAACTTCCTTGTCGGATGCTTTATCTTTGAGTAACTAGAATATCAGTTTTCAACTTTAAATTTATTTAATGATACACTTCTGAGTCTCAGTTGAGCAAGCTGAAAGATTTCATGATAGTAATGCTGCAGTTATGTCAGCAATAAATAGAAAGCAAACCTTTGATTGTTAAAGGATTACTCAAGCAGATTGTGAATTTATAATTTTAATTACTATTTTATGAAGTTGATAGTAAAAGAGAGTGGCGCAGGCAGTATTTAAATCCTGCTTGGTCCATCTACCCGTGGAGATGAGAACAAAGATTCTGACGATGAAGAAGAAGAGAAAACCAATAAAAGCGAGTACATAGATGGAACAAAGTTAATATTTTTAACTTTAGATTTAGTTCAAAATTTTACATAAGCTAAAGATAAAGATTAGTTGAGGGAGAATACGATGTTATTGAAAGCCAGACTATAACGATCATAAAGTAATTATATATTTTAAGAATATTTAAAATTTGTACATCGAGTTAAATTTTGAAATTATTCATTACTCTATTTTTACGATTAAATGATATTCTACAGCTAATCGACAACAATATTTTTATAGTTAGAAACATATGGTAAAATAGATCAAATATTTTGTTAAATAAGTGACTTCAAAAAGGGAGAAAATTTAGACTTAAAGTTATATTATAATTGTACACTTAAAATTAAATTTATAGAATACTATCTAGTGGATAATAAGAAGTGCGAATAAAATGTTTGTAGAACCTTCAATTATATTTTATCAATATTTAGAGAGTTCTGGATCTGAAGCTAGTGCTTATATATCAAAGAGAATTTGAGTAAGCAGAGACTAGAAAATTTGAGAGCTGCTTTTAGAAAAAGATAGCATCCAGCAATATTAGATTCACAATTCTCTAAGCCTTGAAAATTCAAATTTAAAAGTTTTGTTCATCATGAACAGTGGAACTGAGAAACCTCAACTTGAATATTTCCTCTCAGAGGTATTCTCTTACGATTAGAATGCAGTACATTTCCTAAGAGGATAATAACAAAAGATGCACTGGTTTAGAATAAACTCCTTTTAATCACAAATCCATAAAAAAACTTCTCAATATCTATAACTTGATCGTGTGAAATTAAAATAATTTTAGTTTTAGCAGAACTGGGAAAGAATATTCTAGCCTTTTCAAAATCCCATAAGATGTGAAATAACTTCTTGTTATAAATTTTTATTTCTTTACATAAGAGAATTTAAAGAAAAAAGAAAAATTTAAAAATTTTAAAAAAAAAAAATTTTTTAAAAAAAAAAAAAATTTTTTAATTAAAAAAATTTTTTTTAAAAAAAGGGGGGGTTTTTTTAAAATAAGCCCCTTTTTTTGGGGTTTTGGAAAAAAAGGGGTTTTTAAAAAAAATTTTTAATTTTTAACCCCCCGGGGGGCCCCAAAAAAAAATTTTTTGAAAAAAACCCTTAAAAAATTTAAACCCAAAAATTGGAAAAAAAAAAAGGGGGAAAAACCCAAAAAAAAAATTTTTGGGGTTTTTTTTTAAAACCCCAAAAAAAATTTTAAAAAAAAAGGGGGAAAAAAAAAAGGTTTTTTTTAAAAAAAATTTTTTTAAAAGGTTTTTAAAAATTTTTTTTTGGGCCCAAAAAAAAAAATTTTAAAAAAAAATTTTTTTTTTAAATTAAAAAAAAGGGAAATTAATTTTTTTTTTTTTTTTAACCCAAAAAAGGGACCCCAAAAAAAAAAAAATTTTTTAAAAAGGGGAATTTCTTTAAAAAAAAAAAATTTTTTTTTCCCCCTTTAAAAATTTTTTTAAAAAAAAATTTTTAAAAAAAAAACCCCCGGGGGAAAAATTTTTTGGGTTTTTTTTTCCCCAAAAAAATTTTTTTCTTTTTTAAGGGGGGGTTTTTAAAAATTTTTTTTTTTTTTTTAAAAAAAAATTTGGGGGTTTTTTTAAACCTTTTTTTAAAAAAAAAAAATTTTTTTTAAAAAAATTTTTAAAAAATTTGGGAAATTTTTTTAAAAAGGAAATTTTTGGAAAAATTTTTAAAATTTTAAAAAAAAACCCTTTTTTTTTTTTAAAAATTTTTTTTAACCCCAAAAATTTTTAAAAATTTAAAAAAGGGAAATTTAAAATTCTTTTTAAAAAAAATTTTTTTTTTTTTTAAAATTTTAAATTAAAAAAAAAATTTTTTTTTAAAATTTTTAATTTTTTTTAAAAAAAAAACCCCAATTTTTTTTTTTTTTTTTTTTTTTTTTTTTTTTTAAAAAATTTAAAATTTTTAAAAAAAAAAATTTTTTTTTTTAATTGACAACCTTGCATCTATTATGAAAGGGAAAATTTAAAATTTTAAGCTGAATTAAATTTTGATGAGAAGCAACAAGGAATTCAATCTCTTCTGAGTGAGACCTAACCAGCCTAGTTCAAGCCTATTGCGAAAAAGAAAAAAAACTGGAGCAAAATCTCAATGAGAGAGTTAAAATCTCTGAAATGGACAAGGCTGAGAAACTTCATCAAATGCCCTCCATTTTGAGAGTACCCCAAAAATCCTTTTTTTTTATTTTTTCACTTATGAGAAGTTCAAAGGGAAATTTTTACAAAACTAGACAAGCAAGGACTGGAATTGATAAAGGTGCTAATGAGAAAAGAGAGTAAAAATTTACATCTGCCCCTACAAACCCATTCCCTTTATTGGATGAACTACGTCTTCCCAAAACTTCAATGGCAGGATCTCAGAGGAGATGCTAAAACCCTAACTGTCAAGACAGTTATCAATAATAAGCTTGAATCAAAAGCTCTCTTCAAAAAATTTAAGAATTTAAAAAAAATTTTTAAATTTTTAATATGGAATTTTCTCAAATGGCAGAGTTGAAAAATCAGATGCATGTGATACCACTATCCAATTTGAAAACTAAGTAGAGAAAAGAGTTTTTTTTACTTCTGTGTTAGTGGAAACAGAAAGGACAAAATGGGAAGTTATCTTTACTACATGATTTTGAGATTGGCTGAGTTGCAAAATGATTTGATACAATCTGTGAGAGAATAAATGGCTACGAATATCTTATTGATAGGATTCAGAATCCAGTACAAATTAAGGATGTGGGGATTTCTACTATGGAGAGAGTTGGATGTGGAATTCATGAACAGAGTTGAAAATTTACAGCACCAATGAATTCAAATATGGCCAGGGGAAAAATACTTAATACGATACTTATTATATTAAACTGAAAAAATTGAAATGCTTTAAATTTAAAACTTAAAAGTTGGCTGATAAACTTTTCTAAATCCTTATTCAAAATAAAGCATTCCTGGATATATCTGAAAATGCGAAGCCAATTGACTTTGTGTTTGAGAACTTGTTCAATCCTCACAATCAGTATGATGAGATTTAGGCAAGATCCCTTTTGACTAATATAAGTTTTGCTATTAAAACTTACTTTCCTTAATAAAAATTATTTTGAATTTAAACTACCATAATATTGGCATGTTACCAACCCACTTTTGAATTTTTGTTTTTTTAATTCTTTAAAAAAGAAAAAAGATTTTTTAATTTTTTTTTATAAAAAATTTGGGATTTAAAGTTTAAAATTTTTAAAAATTTTGGGCTCTAATCATGAAATTAAAAATTTTAGTTTTAAAGGGAAATTTACGGAGTTTCTTATGAGAAACCAAGAATTGATAACTCCATTTAAGTAAATTTTGGGGCGCCTTATCATTAGACAGCTGAGCGAACTTCCTAAACTAGAGTTCTGAGGACCTAGGGAAGTACCCGTTTGGTTTAGAAGATAGAAGTATCTTTATGGAATTCAAAATGATAATGAAATTCACATTGAGACTCTTCTAAAAGCTTTGTAGAAGAAAATTAGCAACCACCCAGACTCACTCAATCTTTCCACACCTATCAGCTTATTTGCAGAATCCAAAAAATTAGCATAATTATCCTTATTTTTTAAAATTTAGCAGATTAAAAAGATAAAGAGCAACTAGGAAAAGGTGCTGAAGGAAAAACAGGAGGATGATTATGGAGGGGGACAATAAGATTTGAAGCAGGTGATTGGATTAAACAATGAAAATTAAAGCACTCTTCTAACTGACTTCAAGGATCTGGTGGATGATAACGTTGGAATTGTTTAAGCTATGGATGCTCATATTCAAAACTTCACAGGCAAAAGGCCCCCAATGATTCAATATAACCAAAGAAGAAGAAGGCCGATGGAGAAGCCAAAGCTAAAAATTTTTATTAATACATTTAATTTATA
>JAJKFJ010022998.1:0-12545 GCA_027382625.1 Tetmemena sp. SeJ-2015
TAAATTATGAAAATTTAAAGTATAAATAAAAAAACAAGTTAGGCTTCCTAAAAAAGCTCAAGGGGGGCCAATTTTTGGCTATTCTTTCGTTTTTCTTCAAGGTTTTACTGATCCAAATTTGCATTTTCTCTCCATTTTTCTGTTTATTTTTTAACCCCTTCATTCTTCTAGTCTATTGAGATAGTTTTAGCTCTCTTCTTTCCAGCAACACCAATTGCGGGCAATCTTTGGATATTTTTTTTTCTCATTTACTTTTGGGTGTAGCTGACAATGAAGGCACCCTATACTTCTCAATAGCCCTAAAAAGAATAAAGGGCTTTAAGAAAAACCAGAATATGGAAAAGAAAAATCCCAATTGGGAATCATTTAAAACCTTGAAGAAATACTGAAAGAATAGCCAAAACATTGCCCCCTTTTTTTTTTAAACCAATTGTTTTTTATTTTTTCACTAATTTACATATCAGCTTAAAATTCCAAAATTTTTATTTTAGCAATAATCATAACAAGACGCGAATAAAGCTTTAGATGTCCATTATGATAACTAGAATTATCCATCAATGAGCGAGTTCGGCTACTTCGAAAATAAAAAGCCAGCTTCTTCTCAATAAAAACAATAAAGTGTTGATGATCTCCTTAATATGTGACCCTCAAATTTTAAATCAATAGCTTTTTCTGTTTGTTATATGTTCTTTATTCGAAAAATTTAAGAATTTCAAATTTTACCTTTTAATCTTAAGCTTGAGTTTATCAAATCTTATATAACGAGTTTTATTTTTTAAAAATATGAAAATAGTAAAAATAATTTTAAATACCCAAGAATAAGATTAGTATTGTATTGTAGCTACTTATAATTATTTACTGATTATTATTTAGTTTATTTTTTGATTAAAAATTTTTATAGAATAGAAAATTTTAAAGAAATTAAATCATTTAAATTTTAAAATTTATTAATTAAAAATAAAAAAATAAATTTAAAAAGATTAAATTTAAATAGATAATTGATTTAGATAATAATGGTGAACTCTCAAACAATTTGGGGAAACAGCTTATATATCTTTTTTGTTCAAAAAAATTACAAATTACCCAGACATCTTAGGAGTATTATTTGAGGCGGTGGGATACGTGTTTTCAAGACTGGAAAGTGCTGAGAAGTAGTTTTTTTTATTAAATAGCCTATGAGGCAATAAGCACTTTGATTTTCAAAATTATTGTTCATAAATTAAAATTGTTGAAAGAAAGCAAGGCTCTAAGTTGTCTTATAGTTAAATTAAAGGGAAATTTTTCGCTTTTTTTTTGAAAAATTTTTAAATTTAAATAATTTTTTTTTAAAAATTATAAATAAAATTTATTCAAAAAATTCAAAAAGAAAATTTAAAATTTAAAAATAAAAAGTTTTTTTTTCAAAAAAAAAGTTTAATTTCTAAAATTTTTTTTTAAAAAGAAAAAATTTTACTTTTCTTAATTTTTTAAATTAGAAATTTAAAAAGTTTTTTAGAAAAAATTTTAAAAAATTTTTTTATTTTAATTTTTTTTTTAAAAGGTTAAAAAATGAATTTTTTAAACATTTCGGGGGAAAAGCCAAACCCAAAGGGAAGAAAAGTTTTTTTGAAAAAGGGTTATTTTTTAAATTAGAAAAAGTTTAAAATTTTTCATTATTTTAAAAAAAAATTTTAATTTCCCCCCAAAAAAATTTCTTTAATTTTTTTTTGGAAAAAATTTTTTTATTTTGTTTTCAGTTTTAAATTTTTTTAAACCTTTAGAAAAATTGTTTTTTTAAATTAATAGATTTCCTTTTTAAAGTTTAATCATTTTTGTTTGTTAAGATTTTTTGCAAAAGTACGCAAATCAAAGCATACTTGTGTATCTCTTTGAGCTTGCCTGCGAAGATGAGTCTCTGTTTATCGGGAGGGATACCTTCCTTGTACTAGACGCTTGCCTCCTCAGTTGACAAAGTCAAGTTTTAGAGGTTGAGCTAGTAGTAGTTGATGTATTGTGGTTGTTGTAGTTGATGTAGTTGTTAAAACATTTAAATTAAAAAACTTTATATTTAAAGCTTAATATAATATTTTCAAAAAGGAAAAATAATGTTTTCAAAGAAAAAAAAAAAAAAAAAGGTTTCCAATTATTATATTAAAAATAAATAATTTTTCACTTTAAAAAAATTTTTAAAAAAGGAATTACTTCTTTTTTTTTTAATTTTTAATTTTAAAAAATTTAATTTTTTTGAATATTAAAAAATGAATATTCCTTAGTACTTGTAGCTATAATTTGTGTAAGATCTATAGTTTAAAATTTTGTAATTTTTGCATATAAAACTTCCTATCGAAATAGATATTGAGAATTCTCTATATTATTTAGTCTTAAATACGTTTAAACCAAGTATTAATAGAGCAGAAGGAATGGATGTTGGGAGAGTCACTCATCTGAAATGTGAAGATGGTCGGTGGTGGTAACATAAAAGTTGGATAAGTACTTCCTTTTTTCAATGATGTCCTTGACAATGTGACTAAAATAATCTGGCTGAAGAGTATTCAAGAGTTTGAAAAATAAATTGCCGACCAGGAGCTTGTGTTGCTCGTCCTCACCCTAAAGAAATTGCAGCAACTCGGAATTGTCTTTCACCTTTAAAGATTTGTTTCCCTGATAGCCCCCTCATATTTAGGCACCTAAGTCATCTTAATATTGGCTATCTCGCTCCTTTCCCCAATTGAGATCAAATTAAAATAGTCTCTTTTCACTCCCTCTATTAGAGACAGGTAACAACACTAAAATAGATCATTAAATTTTTTTTAAGCTTACAAATTTCAGTAAGTATGTAGGTAATGCTTATATTGAAATCTAATGATTAGCTCTTGAGGGCCAACTATCATTATAGATTCGTTCTCTTTATCAGTTTATTCCTCAAACTAAATCCATTTTCATTTTGAAGTGTTTATCTTAAGATTAGAGCTTAATTATATGTAGGATATGAAATAATTATTATTGATTTTTTCAACGTGAATTACAAAAATAATACAGAGATTCATTCCTTGTTTGACTAATGAGATGACTGATATTTAATTAGTGAATGTTTTTAAAAATAAGTAGAGTTAGTGCCTGTTAAACTGCTACAAAGAATATATGCAGATCAGTTTAAGTCACTCAGCCATTCGTATTTCTTCCTGAGTAGTTTGTCTCTTTGCAGGGATTACATCATAGTTACTTGAATTGTTTCTTGAAAGCCTTGGTGGGATCTATGAGGCAGTTGGTAAAGCTCCATTACGATTTCACTCAATATCCCTCAGCTCAAGTATAGTAGCTCACTCATTTCTATATTAGTAATGTATTGCCTCCTCCTGCTTGTCTGAATGTGTGAACCTTTTTACTCGTTTCCCAATAGTTGCCTAGATATTCATAGGAATGAAATTTGACCCAAGTTTAATCGTCTAATGAAGCTCATTACATGCTCTTGCAAATTCACTCATCTTAATATTCTTGTACTGGTCTCTGCACTCCATTAACAATTTAAAGAGCTATAATTTATTCAAACAGATATAAGAAGAACAATTAAAGCCTCAAATGTATTTCATTTAATTTTTAACTAAATTCTTTAATTTTACAATATTAAATACATATTTATAAATACTAAAATTCATTTAAATTTGCACTCAATCACATTTATAAGATTTCTTTCCAATTATTTTATAAATTGAGGTCATTTAAAAAAAAAACATTTATTATATTTTCTAAAAGAACTTCATTTTATATTTGATGTTGATAATAAGTGGCTTGCAATATTTATCATTTTAGTAGTATGAAAATCGCAATGAGAGAGGGGATCCAATTGTTAAATTAAAAAGTTAGTGAATAGGTGGAAGCAAATATAGCAACTAGTATTGGAGCCGCAAGTTACTGAAAACTTCTACTTTCTATTTTGGTAACAATCAACTTAAAACTATTAGAGGAAGCAGGCTTCTACCATTGCCAACTGAGCACCCTGCAAGGGATTCTATAGATAAATTCAGTGTGAGGGCGCCAGAAAGGGCCACCTATAAACTACTAATAAGGAAGAAGGAAGCCACCAGGTAACAACAACTGGGACTATATCGCTGAGCTCCAGAACATACGGTGGATCTCACCTTGGATGGCCTTTCCTGACTCCACTTACTCATAGTCAGAAGGTAGGCGGGGATGACCGGCACATAACACTATAAATTAAGGCCCCCTTTTTAAAAAAAATTGGGGGAATTAAATTAAAATTTTTTATTAATTTGGGGTTTTAAATTATGTTGAGCTCTTGGAAAAACTTAATAAAATTTTTAAAAAAAAAAAAATGGGGTTTTCAGCCCAAAAATATTTTTAAAATTTAAATTTAAAAATTTTAAAAATTTTAAAAAGATTAAAAAATTAAAACTGATTTTTTGTAAAAAATTTAAAATAAAATTTTAAAAAAAAATTAAAAATATCAAAACCCCAAAAAAAATTTCTTTACAAAAAGGGGTAAACTTTCCAATTCTTTTTTTGTTAAAAAAATTTTTATTTAAAATTTTTTAATTTCCCCCCCTAAATAAAATTATTAAAATTTAAAAAAAAAGCTATAAAAAAAGGTAAAAATTCTTAAAATTTTAAGGTATTTTAATTTTAAAAAATTTAAAAAAAAATTTAAAAAAAAAAGATTTTTAAATTTTGGGAAAAAAAAATAAATTTTGACTCAAAAAAATTTTTAGCCCCCTTTAATTCCAAAAAAAATTTTTAATTTTTATTCCCCAAAAATTAATTTAAAATAAAATTTTTAAAAAAAAAATTTAAATTTAAAAAAAATTTAATATTTTTTTTAAATTAAGCCAAAAACCAAAATTTTGCCCCGCCTTTTTTGGGGGTGGTTTGGGAATTTAAAAAAAAAAGTCCCCTATAAAATTTTTGGGAAAATTTTAAAAAATCAAAAAGGCCCAAAATTAAGGGGTAAATCTTTGATTTAAACTCCACCATTTTGCACCCCCCAACTTTTTATTTTAATAAAAAAATCGATTTTTTTTAAACCAAAATTCCCCCTTTTTATTGGGTTTTTTATTTTTAAATTTAAATTTTTAAAATTTTAAAAAATTAAAAAATAAAATTTTTTTTAAAATTTAAAAAAATAAAAAAAAATTAAAATTTTTTTTTAATATGATTATTTTTGAAAAAATTTTGTTAAAAAAACAAAAGAAAAGGAAAAAGGTTTATTATTTGGGAAATAATAAAAGAGATTTCAGCCTTTAGTTCAAAAATTAGAGTTCATGTCAAAGTTCTTTTAAAAAGCAAACTGAGATATTTTTCCCCCCATTTCATTTTTTTTTCATTTATTTCTTAACCATTCTTTATCCAACACTATCCATATCACTTAAATTATTGAGAATGTTACTTACCATTTTAAAAAAGTTAGGGAGAGCAAATTTTTTTGTATTTTAAAATCTAAAAAGGATTATCGTTCGGATTCTTCTGCTGAGTTGCATTTTCTGTTCCCTTTTCCCAAATTGGGTTTTTTAAACCCATTTTCATTAATCCATTACTAAATTAATTAAAATTTTAAATTTTTAAACAGCTACCTTTTAAGAATTTTCATTTTTAATTTTCCAAAAATTACCTATTAAATTTTTTCTATCCAACTGGGGTTTGGTTTCAAAATTTTTTTAGTTTTAAATTTTCTCCTTGGGAAATTGTTTTACCCCTTTAAAGTCTCTAAAACCCTTTAACTTTGAAAAATTAAAAGGATCTTTATTTATAATTTTAATATTGATTGCATTGATAAAATTCTTAGAGCTCCTCTTTTTATATAAGACATCTACTATTTCCTCCAAGTCTAGCAATTCTTACCCTACTATTTTCTTCAAGTTTTATCAGATTTAGGCTTAGAGCAAGTAGAGATAAGAAAATATATTGATTGTATTAGCCCTATAGATCTGCTGTTTCTTTCTCTCAATTGGAGATACTGACTCTCAGATTACATTTTGCTCGCTACAACAACTTTTGGATCATGCTTGAATTTTATGTTGTAGCAAAAATTTTGTATCTGGTTGAGAAACAAAAACGCTAGAACTTCATTAATAAATATCATCAATGAGAGTAATTGAAATGTCGCATCTGATGTATTTAATACTAGAGTTTTCAGTTGCTGATGAGAAAAACCGCTTCTGACTCTTCACAAAAAATTATCAAAGGGATATGAGACTTTATCTTTTTTATTTCAGCATCGAATGATATATGTCTCTCTTTGGCTCAGCTAAAAGGTATAATTTGACCTCCTAAATTTTGCTTAACTCCGAAGATCAGCTCTACTTCACTCTTAAACTCAGGACTATAGGATTACTCATGGATCTCACCCTATTCGCACATTCCACTCAACTTATAGATTTTAGTACTCATCAAATTATAAACTATTTTATTGTTTATATTAATGAATGAAGTTTGTTTTATTATAGTTCAAAATTAAATATAAATCTGAATATAATTAAAATAATAATTGAAGATTTTAAAATTGTTAGCTATTTAATTTTGAGATAGCTAGCTCAATATGGGACTTATTAGATAGCTCTGTAAATTATAAGATAAGTTTACTCTACTGACATTAAGATTGAAGCTCTCTGCGAGATATTCTGCGAAGAGATTTTGATGTTGAAAACTTAGAATCAACAAATTAGTCTTGTTCAAGAACTTATGATCGAGGTAACTCTCTCCATAGTCCTCCTCCTCCTCAAAGAAGTTGCAAGGATTAAAATTGTTAAAAATTAATGCTTAATCAAATAAACCCAATATCTCAGACTTTAACTGCCACGGATTTCAAATTTATATAAATTAATTTATTTATTAGTTCAATTTTATTTTAATTTCCATCTATATTTAATCTATCTACCTCTTCGATAATCATTATATCTTATTTCCTCTTGATATCATTTAATCAATTTATAGTGAGCACTCCAGGCCCCTAACCCTAAAGACTGGATCAACCGTAGCACCAAGGATCTCAGGATGTCGTTAAGGAAGAAGAGAAAGACCTTTTCCTTGTTGTAGCCAATACATTGCAACGAGCCACATCACCTTTCCAAATCAGTAGGCATGTGTTGTTGACTTCAAAGAAGATATGATGTAAGACCATCGATAAGTAGATATTGTGATTGTAGTCCTCGAAAGTCTTTTTAGTTAAAAACTTTAAATAAAACCCAAATTAAGGTTTAAATTTTTTTAAATTTTTTAAATTTTTTTTTTCTACCCTTTTTTTTATTATTTTAATGTTTTTTTTGTTTTGCTTTTTAAAATTAATAAAAAATGGATTTTTTTTTTTAAAGGGCTTCCTTTTCCATCTTAATTCCTCGAACCAACACTTTTTTGTAAATTCATCTGAATCCCTTATATTTAAATACTAAACTAACCCAAAATTTTTCTAAAGAGTATTTCTTACCCCCTCACACCTTTAAAAAATTTTTAAAAATTTGTTTTTTTTCGAAAAGGGTGAATTTTCCCTAAATAATAGGGGAAAGAATCCAAAAAAACTTTTGTTTTTTCGAGAAAAAATAATTTTTTTATCAAAATTTAAAATCTTTTAAATTCAAGAATCTTTCCACTATCCTTTGGTTTACAGGAACTCTCAGAAATTTTTTTAAATTTAAAAAATTTTCTACATGGTTTCCAAGAAAACCCCCAAAATCCGAAATAAAATTTTAAAAACCTTTATTAGTTTGGGCTGACTTAGCCTTTGACTCAAATTAACCCAGGGAAAGACTTTTAAATAAATTGAGCTATTACTTTCGGGGAAACTTTCCCTTGAAAAATATGAAATCGCTTTAACCATAACTTCAAACAAGTCAAGGTTATCATACAAATTTATAGAAAAGAGAAATAAGTATAAGATTATGAGGTAGGAGACCTCATGCGAAGTCCTGCCCTCTAGTTCTAGTGATGGAAGATACTTACAATCGTAGAAGTGAAATTTAAAACTTAAAGGAACTATTTTATGCCAATTACGTAAACAATGTAATTTAAATACAAGTCTTAGTCCTCCTCGTCACAAAATGTAAAAACTTTTTTTATTTTATTTATTTAAGGATGTTTAACTCAATGAATGAGAAGCGACCGAAGTAGCCAATTTTTAGAGAGGAAGATGAAGTTAAAAGTATTAGGATCTTCATATTGAGAAGAAGGAGGAAGCGCTGCGTAATATGGGTAAAGATTGGAAGATCAGAGGCTAACAGATATGGAAGTGCTCCTCTATATTCAAGACTAGAGGGTAAGCTTGAGAGTTTGTCTCTTAAAGATAGAATATAGAACTCATTTCATAACGTGACTTATCACATCTAAAAAATTGAGTTAAGGGTTAGTTTAAATAAGGCCAGGATAGCTACAGCAGAATATCAGAGAACAAGAACTTCGATAAAGAGTCGCATTACGTCAATGGAAAGAGGATATCAAGAAGTCTTATGATAGTTTAGGAAAGCAAATTATTCTCATTTAGCGTAAGGATCGGTGCTTTAGCCTACTTTCAGATTGGGATTATAAGAAAGGTGGCGACTTACATTCAAGGGCAGAAAATCTGGAGTCATTGGAGAGAGAGAAAGAAAGAGAGGAGTTTTTCAAAGAATTGATTTTATTTATTTAACACTAATTGACTAAAATCTGCTCCAAAAAGTACTTGGCCAACAATTCTCTTTATTCCATTTCAATTATAAATTGATCTCAAGAAAGATGGGGAGAGTTTGAATTCAGGGAGGCGTCAATGAAACATAGGGTAGCGTTCTTTCAAAGTCTAACAACTCCAGGCGTTTAGAATTTCTAGAGATCTAATAAACTCCTCATCATCAAGGGAAAAGCTAAACGCTCGACTGATTACAGTATCTGTAATGTAGGAATAGTAGACCAGTGCAAAACTTTCTCACTTCAATTATCTTAATTCCTGTGAGCTGGGTCATCTTTGTTGAGACAAGTTGTTGGTTTCTTTGCAATCAATGGGAAACTTTGCACAGCTCTCAAAAATTTCTCAAATTGTAAAGTAACGCAACTAGAACAAACTCATGCAAGGAATAAAGACCAGCTCAGGAGTTTTTAAAAGTTTACTCATACTGTTTATTTAAAAAATGTCTTATGCTTCAGTGGATCGTAGTTTAAAAAAATTATCTTAATGCTTGGGAAAATTATGTTAATGAATAGGTAGGTAGTTGATTTTTAAAAATTATCGTCCTTCTTAAATATAAAGTTTTGAGTGAAATTAGTAATTTAATTAACTTGTTAATCCCAACTCAGGAGTGCTTTTAGCAAACTGTTTCTTGAGCGCAATATGTTTCAAGATGTAGCTGATGGCCAAGCAGAGAAATTTAAGCTATGATAGGATTGATTCTTTAAAAAATAAATTAAGTGAGCATCTCCATAGCACTATATTAAAGAGTCAAAAAATGCGAGATACTATTGGCTAGTGAAATATCAAATGGAAAGGAAGATATCAAAAGATGCCTTAGGCTCAAGATACAGAGACGCCTATGAAGGAAGACTCAACTTACGAATATCTTGAAGCGATCCATACTCATTATTACTCTTACCTTCGCTTCCTCTAGGGTAAATAGATAAGATACATAAAAATTATATAGAAGTCTCGAACAACAAAAAGTCAGTGAACTCAATCAAGATTCGCTAAACTCGGTCAAGATGTCACTCAGAGGTGGATAGAATGAATGTTTAGATATATACTTTTAGTAGGAGCATTTTCCCATAAATCTTTCAAATTAAACTGTTTTAGGGTATTTTTTTTTCAATGAATAGTACGAAGAAATGGTTTCTTAGCCGAAATAGAGACTCTTTTGTTATAAAATGAGGAATTTGAAAGTACAAAGTTGTTATTTATAAAAAAATTTTCTTTTCATAATTTATATTTATCTAAAAAAATTTGCTTTTAATAAAATTCTTCTATATTCGTGTATTTTCATTATGCAAATGTTTAAACCCTTGACAATTCTCCATTAGAGAATTCATCACCTGAAAATAAATTTTATCTAAAATTAAATATATTTTTTTTTTAAAGAAAATAAACTTAGAGAGGAAATTTTTCAAAGCAAGACTCTTTAAGTTCCATTTAATTTATTGAAGAATTTGAATTGCATATCGCCTCTCTCAGTTTTTTTTAAATATAAATTTAATTTTGAGATAGTCTCTAATTTCAGGTCGATGAATTCTCTAACGGGAATTATAATGAAATAGTCTCTATTTCACCTTAGAAACCATTTCTTCGAGCTATTAATAGAAAAATTTCCCTAAAACAATCTAATTTGAATGATTTATGGGAGGTATCTAGATAAATGCTCCCCATTACTTTTGTTTAAATAAAATAATTTACATTCTTTACTTATTAATTTATTAAAAATTAATAATTGATTATAGCCTCAATATATAAGATTCTAATTAGGGAGTACGCATTAACATGAAATAATATATTTATTAAACTTTAACTCTCAGAAAACAGCTAAAATATTTTTTTTATTTGTTTTAGCAACTTTTTAAAATATCTTAATCACTATTATATAAAATATTATTTGATTTTAGATAAAATAAAATATATTGTATTTAGTTTAAAGATCTATAGCATTGAGATCATTTAACAACAGAAACACTTATGGTGAGCTTAAAAACACTCGTTCAGTTTCAAGTGGAGAGAATAGATATTCGAGGATTTAAATATATTTATTATTGGAACAGGTCGAGATAAAGGGACAGTTTTACTAATAATAGTTCCAGAAACTCTTCAGCCAGAAGCAGAACTTCTTCTTTAAATTCTTCTTCCTAGAGTTTGAATTCTGCCAGAAGGAAGCGAGAAGAAGATAAAATTGCTCACGATAATATCACTATTTTAATTAAGGAGAAAATTTAATAAAAAAGATATATAAATTAGTATTCATAATAAAATGGAAATTTTGTTGTATAGTAAAAATTGTGGTGACTTTGCTCCAGAGATTAAGGAAATTATTCGGGAGCAGACTCCATCTTGGCAATATATTTATTCCATCTTGGATATGATAGTAATACCATAATTGATAAGACATAGTGCCAAAAAGTCCATAATTACTCTTTAGGCTGTCTCCAACACTGGTGAAACATAGATAGTCTACGCATTCTGGAGGGAAGGCCAGAGCAGAGTTGGAGGTCTCCTCCCCTCTCGAAGAGAGTGACTCTACCCAATTGACTTGCTATGAGCTTTTGTAGAGAAGATCACTAACTTTTAAAGATTTCAGAGGATTCGTCTATTAAAGTTATAATATATGAAAATTATGCAGTAAGTTATAAAAAATAGAAGCTAATAGCTTTCAAAGGTTTAACGCCTATAAAAAATAAACTAATTTGATATTTCATTCTCATTTAATTCTTTTTCAAATTAAAATGCTATAAATAAGTGGAAATTGTATTTGTTTCTATTTTAAATAATTATTAAACCATTGAATTCAGCATTCAATTGTAAGAATTTTATATCCTTACAATTTATAGTGGGAGAGTTTATATCAAAGTATTATGTATGTGACACAACCATTTTTGTTCATATTTGAAGTTTAAATAGTAAGCGCTTCATATTTCACTGATGAGAGTTATAGTTTACTAATAATAGAAACTATTATTAATATCTGAGTATTTATTGAACTAGATTCAAATCAGGGAAGCAGCTGTGATTTAAACAGCATGAAAATTGAGAATCCTCATTTAATATTTTAATAAATCATCTTTTAAATATATACTTTATACTTATTATTAAATAAATAGTATTTTTTAATTTTATAATATTTATGATAATTAAAATACTATTTTGAAGAGGTTGAGAGACAAAAAGTCTCACTATGATGCATTCAGATGGGAAAAAGATAATTTAAACAGATAAAAACATCTTTCTCACATTACTGAATTTCCAAAACAAAACATCCATCTTCCTATCATCAAAGCAGTTATCATTTTTCAATTTAGAATTAAAATGAAAATTGAAATTTAATTGAAATAATAAATCAATAGATGACTCTTGTTATGTGAAGTAGATAGCTCAATAAGGTCTTACTAGATAGCTTATTAAATTTTATGGGAAGAAAATAAATGGATTACGGGAATTGCTTAAAAAGATGTATAAAAGCTCTGGTAATAAAATTAATAAAGACATATCTAGATAAATTACTGCCTTGATCTTTAATTGCGTACTTTTGAGCCTCAATTCATCAGATTTGATTTGTACGTTTTTTAAGTATATCTTATATATTTTCCAACTTTCATCGTTTAAATTATTCTTTTGCAAATAAATTTTAATAATCTTCGTCATCTTCATTCATTTTATTGTTATTGTTACTATTTCTCTGTTCTACTGCTATTTTTTGCTATTCTGTTAATTTTTGTCGAAAATTTAAAAAAAAAAAGAGTGACTATGGGAATTGAACCTTGGTCAAAAAATTGAATTCATCTAGCTGTTGCTTAACCCTAAGACCCTTTAAAATTTAATATCTACTTTCTTATTTATTTCCAATATCTCTAACTCACGATCACCTATTTATTTTATACTCATAATATAAGTTACTGCCCTT
>JAJKFJ010022999.1:0-12486 GCA_027382625.1 Tetmemena sp. SeJ-2015
AGTTGGGAAACCCTCTGAAATTTTTGTCGTAGAGTCCCAAAATCTGCCCAATTTCCCAAAAGTTTTGCCAAGGTTGGAAAAAAGTTGAGATTCGTTTGCCAAGTTCAAAACTTTGAAAGTTTCAAGTAAAAGCTAAGTTGAAGGGCTAAAATCAGGGTTTTCAAGTCTAAAATCGGCGACCGCAGCTCCTAAAACCAATTTCACGAACTCAATCCAACTTTGGCGAAAGTTAGCTAAAAATGTTCAGAACTCAACCCAAAATCGTTCCACGGTGCCAAAAATGTTTGAAATCGTACTAAAAAGTTAGAAATCGGCAGTTCAGAGTCCAGGTTGCCAAAAAAGTTGGCGAAGCCAAGTTTTGTTTTCATTTTAAGATTTAAGTTGCTTATTTTAAAAATTTAGTCCAAGATCAACTTTATATATCAAATTTTTGATTTCACCCCGATCTAAACCCGAATCGCTCGATTATTCTGAAAATCACGCGAATTGATATAAATATAAATGACCCAGGGTATATTATTTTAAAAATCACGATTTAGGTCAAAAATTCTTAAAATAGGAAAAATTGGAAGTGTTTTTTAATATTTTTTTCTGATTTTAAAAGAAATTAAAAGTTTTAATTTTTAAAATTTTAAACATTAAATTCCTCTTAACACGTTCCAAGCAGAGCCACATAAGAAAGTTCCTGAGAGAAGACTTCAAGCTAGAGTACGGCTTTAACAATGGAGCTAATCTAAGTATCAGGACCCAGTATTTGATGAGAAGCGAGAATGGGTAGCAAGACTCTTGGGTCAGTTCATGTTCGAGGACTTCGTGATCGTTAGCATTGATGAGAGCAACTTCAGGTCTGATGCAATCAAGAAGAACAGTGGAGAATGGACTCGAGCTATGTGAGGCAACAACTCAAGTATCAACTTGAGAGAGGGTTCGACCAAAGCTATTTCAAAGACGACCAAGGTCTTGATGATGATCGGGATGCGATTGGTCATGAGGATGAAGATCAAGAGTTGCTTGGACCAAGCACTTAGAGAGAACGAGTAAGTTACTTATTAGATCGTAGTCGAGCAAGTTGATATAATTCTATAGATTCAAACCATGAGTGCAATTGAGAATAGCAAGGCATTTGCTCTAGTGACTCCACCTTAGACGCGAGTTCTAAATCAAGGACTGAATGAATTCAGTGCTGTGAGATGAAGACTTGATGCAATGCAGTTACTAAGTCCAGAGTGTAAGCAAGCGAGCTGATTCATTTGCTTGAATAGAAAGACAAGAGTCAGCTCTGAATCAAAGACAAGAGCTTACACCTATAAGAGAAACCGATGAAGAAGAGAAAGAGACTACTGTTAAGAAGAGGAGAGATGAAGAGTAAGTATTGATGGACAGTGGTCATGAATTGAGACTCATTGAAAGTGACCAAGTCAATAACAACAACGATGATGATAGTCCAGAGAGTGATGAAGAGGGTAAGTTTGAAAGGTGGTGGTCCTTATTACTATATGCAATCACGTTCAATCTAACTCCTAACGATATAGGCATTCCATCTCCAAGATCGATCTCATTACAAGAGGCAGATCTATTGACAAGAATAACGAGAGACACTCCACTTCTAAAATCAAGAGTAAGCCTCAATAGAGCACTGGGTAAATACGGAAGGATTGCTGCTAAGCTATCAAGGGAGAAAGAACAGACAAGAGCTCAGCAGTTCTCAATGTCATTGCTCTCAGCAATCAGTCAGGACAAGGTCATCTCTACTCAGGTACTTGAAGGAGGAGTGGACTCGACTCTCTTTGAGAACTTCGTGTACAAGACTCTGCACAGCGTGCGCACTGCCCCTGATACACAGAACAAGTAGGTGCTGGTCTTTATGGACAATGCCGTAATTCATCGCCACTCATAAGTGCTCGACACTTGCAAGCTACTCAAATGCCATGTACTCTTCAACGCCTAGTACTCGCCCTGGCTTAACCCTGTCGAGCAGCTCTTCGGTCATATTAAAAGAAGGATCAAGAAGGAGAGAATAAGAGCAAGTAAGTTAGTAGTCATAGACAGGCAGTGAAGACTTATTTAATTCCTTCTTTATAGAGAGCAATTGATCAGCACGATAGCAGAGACAATCAAGTCACTGAACAAGTAGAGCACTCAAGCACTCTGGCTCTTCAGCATCAAGTCCTGGATTTAAACGCTGAGCCTTGGCCATGTGTGATTGTGAGAGTCATCGTCTTGGTGTCAATGGAATGAAGAGCACTAAGAAGCAGAGAAGAGAATCATACAAGAGAAACAGTACTTAAAGACAAGGAGCGCATAATATAATAATACTTGCACACTCTTGAACTAATCACATACAAACAAGAGCGGAGTAAATAATAAGCAGCGACTTGGCTTTGGCGAAACTTATTTTATAAGCAGGCATTGCCACTATGTCAATATGCACGAAGAAGTACATGATCATCCAGGAATGGACTATTTCAAATGAGAAGCTTATATGATCTGCGCAATTAGTAAGGGGTTTCAACTTAAGTTGATAGAGTTAAACTGTGTAATTGAATAAGCTTTTAAAATTTTGAAAATCAATCCTAAACTTATAATAAGTTTTAGATTTAACTGTGTAGAGAAACCGGCACTGGCATCTACTTAAAGAAGGAGAGAGCAAAGGGATTTAGAGCACGGAAGCAAAATACAAGCATCGAGGGGGCAAGCGTCTATCACTATACAAACTTAGGGACGACGAGATGCACATAGATGCGGGAGCAGGTTCGAAGATGAGGAAGCTAGGTCCATCTGGCCCAACAGAAGAGAGAAAGGAACCTCTTAAGAATCCCTTCTTCCCAGATAAGCAAAAGTGACTTAAGTCATTAAGTTAAGCTTAAATACTTTTCCTAAATATTCACTCTACCTTATCTCGCACATAACTTTGTCTTCTCTTCTTCCACTCTCTTACAACTACTCACTATTAAATCCTCTGTATCGATAGCTTAATCATGCATCAAGTGATAGAGCAGCAGCTTCTTATAGTGTCCATTAACTAAGTTCCAGTAAAACTCAATGCCGTTGAACTCTGGCGAGTATGGAACATTAAAAACAGGAGTGATGTTCAACTCAGCATATCCCTTCTTCGCTTCCTTTGTCTTGTGTACGCTGAGGTTGTCAACGAGTAGAACGATCTCACCGTCTGTGATCTTCTCTCTGAGCTTCTTAAGGAACGCAACATACTGCTCTCGCTTGATAGAGCGAGGATGAAGGACATAAGCTTCTAAGCCTGAGTCTTCGCTGATTCCTGCAAGTAACGCACTTGTAGTTATATTTACTTTCTACTGTAAACTTCTATGTTATCGTGCTTCTTGTACCAACTCTTCTTCATGAAGGTGTTGTGTGTGAACACAGCTTCGTCAGCACATAAAAACTTAACGCTATCCCTCTCACACCTGAGCAGTGTAAATATATTTCAGATTATTATAATAAAAATGGCTTAGTGAAGTCTATAACGCGCTTCACTCGATTCACAGTTTTGTACGTTATGCCATTTCAACGATAGATGTTTGCTACAGTCTACGGAGAGATCTTGAGATAAGGAAACTATCTATGGAAGATCTTCGCGCGCTACTCCAAACTGAAGTGCGCTTAGTGGCGAAGAGTTTGAGGATCAATCAAATAATTGATGTGCACATCTTGAAACTTAGAAGTGCGATGAGGAACAGCTGCAACTCCTAACTTTCTCATCTGCAAAGCAACTTTCAAATGCGAGAGTATAGTGCGCGCTGGCACTCTCAACATTTTTGCGATGGAGTTGATGTTGAGAACTGGCTATTACTACTGATAAGGGTGACTACATCCATACCTTAGAGTCAAAATGAAACTGAGATAGGATGGATCATGTAGTTATTTTTGAGTAATTTCGCGTTTGACTCGCATGATTATAAGTATTAATAAAGAAATTAATTATACACAACTTATTTTCACTTTCTTATCATATTATGGGGTTTTGATTGTTACTTTTATATTTTAAATTTTTATTTATTTTTATAAAAATAATCTTTATCAGTTTTTCCTAATTGGTTGGTTAATTATTTGATGCATCCTCTATTTTCTTTTTAAAAATAATTAATGATTTATATTTTAGCGTTGTGTTTAGATCAGATCCCAAGGTTCACCTATTCTGATTGAGAATGTATTATAGAGGTGAGTATACAAATCATTTTAAAATATATCTTATATTTCTCTTTTTCTTTTATAATAAATTTAATCTTAATATTTCAATCCCCCAAATAATATTTTTTTAAATTTTTATTGAATTTTAACTGCAGGGTATTTTTATTTTAATTCGCACTTAGAAACTTCGACATTAAATAAATATAGAGCATAAATTAATTATCAAGATAAAATTGCCATAATTCGATGAATATATATTTAATTAGTAATTTAAGTTTATAATTAAATAAATATTTACATAATGGTAAGTTTCCATGAGTTTAATTAGTTTAGAGCACTTTAGCTGCAGCAAGAGCTGATAAAATACATTAAAATTTAATTTTAAATTAAGTGCATAAATAGAGTTTAACTTTTATTTTCCAAAAGATTGGGATCCTTCGAAAGGAAACATAACTAAATTTTTACAAGTCAAAATTAAAAGGAGGCAAGGATTCAACTATCAGAAAGAGAGATGAGAAAAAGATGGCTCCTCCTATAAAAATTAGGTTTGAGATGATGTTCAATGTGAGGTGCCTCAAGTGTAAGAATTCAATAGGCAAGGGAGTAAGATTCAATGCTGCAAAGAAAACTGGTAAGATTAAGATTAATTAACAGGTTTAGTTGGCATGTATCTCTCTACCAAAATTTATGAGTTCTCTATGAACTGCCATTTATGTTCCAACAAGCTAGTCATTAGGACAGACCCTAAAAACTGTGATTACCAAATCATCAGTGGCTTTGAGAAAAGAGTAATATTCATTATTTATAATCTTCTATAGCCAGAAGACTTGAAAGACCATGATAATGACCAGAAAAATAATAAAACGTCTTCGGAAGGTGGGATAGAAGCTGATCTTTCCCTTCAATCGCAAATCTAGAACCCGTCTAAAAATTTTTGGTAGATCTTTTAAAACTATCATAATTTTGTAAAGTTTATTATAAATTATTTTTAATACATAAAAAATTAAAGTATAGAATTGATTAATTCGTATTATTTATCATAGCCCGTAATTTATATTTTTGAAAGGATTCCCTTCTTAAAGAGTAAATGATTTAAAAGATATTAGATTATTGAAATTGTAACATAATTATTTATCACTTTAATTTAAGATATTTGAAATAGTTTCATCATCCTAAAGCATTTGATTTCTATAATGTTATTTTTTATTTTGAGTAATTGAGAATTGAATGGCCCTAAAATGTAATCCTAGAAGAGAGAAATCATAAACAATTGCTTGAATCTAACCCATTCTATAAATTGGAATCTGCGCAGGATGACATGATTAGAGGAGAAGAGTAGTTACCAAGACTGTAGAAACTCTTAGAAATAAAAGAGGCTTAAAAGGATGACTTTGACTTGAATTCAATTCTTAGAAAGAGAATGAGGGAATCAAAAGCAGCTGCAATCTCGTAAGAACAAGAAAGAGCTTAAGTTAAAAATTTTGGGTTACAAATTATTTAAAACCTTGGATAGAGAGATAAAAAGCAAGTAGACAAAGTCAAATAATTTTAAAGCCATATGAATTACAGCAAGAATAAAGTAGATATTAGAGATCAAATAAGGACTTAATCAATATTTGGAGATCAAAGCCATTCTATTAAAGCCTTATCGTAGGTGCCTAGAGATATCAAAGCAAAGATTGATTTTATTGCTAAAAATAATAAAGGAGCTGCAGATATAGCTAAAAGGGATGCAATTAAAAAGCACTTGGATAGATTAAGGAACACATGAATCATTTCTTAATATTTTTTTCTTATAAAATATCTTTAGAAAGTAAAAAGATTAATTCATTTTATGAGTAAGATAAAAGTTAATTATAATTTGTTAGGGAGGAGGAGCTATAATTTAAATTTTCTATAAAATTAAAAGTTTTGGGAGCACTTATATTGAGTAATCTTTTGGAGTTATCAACGAATAATTTATGAAGCAAAATCAGAGTTAAAACGAAAGTATAGTGAATGCGACGCACTAACTAATTTCAGCGAATTAGTAAGTAAAGACCTATAAATTGCTAAGAAAGCATACAAGACTTGCAAGTTATCTGAAAATTTAAAACAATCTACGCTCTCCAAGAAAAAGGTCATCGACGAGATTGGGATATTTTTAGTCTGCAGCCATTACTTCAAAAGGAAATACGGTAACTACTTATGAGAATTTCTTGCCGACTTAGAATGTATTAGAAACAAACAAAAACTAAGTTATATTTAAGCTAGGAATAAAATAGCATCATTCTGATCTTCCTCTGAAAATAAGTTTAATCCAATTTTTGGACAGACTGATATCAGTGCTGTTGAGTCAGCAGTGGATCAAGGAAATAACTACTTACTAAGCGTGGATGAGTTTAAAATAGATGCAAGCTTTAATCGCGTGGCTTAATAATAAGACCCAAAAAATACTTTTTTAATAACTCGTATATTAATATAAATCAATTTCCTGAGCTTCAAAATTTGAATGTGAATTTACCAAGTATGGTTTAAAAAAATAAACTATAACATAATTAGATTTTCCGAGTCAATCCCTACATCATATCTTGTCTAAAGACACCGACATCAACATAGAAGATGTTAATAGAAATAAACGCTACCTTAGAGATTAAATTTTTGGGGGGTTCCCCCCACCGCACGTGGGGCCCCGGGGAAGGCCCCAAAACCCCCCACCGAAAACTGGGGCGGGGGAAGTGGTCCCAACCCCCCCACCGAAACTGGGGTCCGGGGAAGGGGACCAACCCCCCAAGCACGTGGGCCCGGGGAAGTGCCACCAATCCCCCCACCGCACGATTAAAAAAAACCCCCAAATTACATTTCAAAGAAGGTCACAAAAAAGCCTATTTTTCTTTATAATTTATTTTTTGGCGTTTAAACAAAATTAAAAAAAACACTTAAAACAATTTTATTTCGAAATTTTACACAAAACTTTTATTCAAAAAAAAAAGGGGAAAGCAAAATTTAAATGTATTTTGAAAAAAACCGTTTTAAAATGATTGATGGGGGGGTTCAGTCTTTTCTTTTGGAAATTTTTTTTAATTCAAGAGGGTTTTAAAGAGAACAAAAAAAAAAGAAAATTGTCTTTTTTAATCTGAAACTTTAACGAAATTAAATTTAAATATAACCCAAATTTGGAATTGTTTTCCTTTGGGTTATTATTCATTGGTAACTTGCACGGCTTTAAAGGCTACTTTTTAGCACTCAAATTTGTACTAATCACAAACCAAAATAAATAATTTTAAAAAGCAAATTTAAAATTTAATAGCTTCACGGGAAAATATTTTTGTTTTTTTAATTTTTAAAGTCTAAATTCTTATTTTTAAAAAATGCATCTGGCCTGTTGATTTTAAATTAAAACCATTTTATCACTACTGAAAAGCCAAGAACACAATAAAAAAGTTTTCTTTTTTTTTCGCCTTGAACGGGAAGACAAATTTTAACCATGCCCCCTCTGCCCCAAGAAAAAGCATGCTTCAATATTTAAGTACCTTTTTCAGCTCAAAAAAACAGAACTCTTTTTGGCCCAATATCTTACCTTGCTTCGGTGAGCTCTCAAAAGAATATTTCACGACAACCCGCTATCTCTGCCAGCGGTTCCTTGAAAGCTTGGGGTTAAAATACGTGAGAGTTTCCGATAGGAAAATACGGGTGCTTTTCAAATAAGCTGGCGATATCTCTAGGGTTTTTTGGGAACAAGGAAACGGTGGTTAAGAGATTGACTGAAGGTAATCGCAGTCGGTAGTCATCCAAAAAGAGCGATGATCCTGAGAAGCAACAAAAGGACGAGGTGTTCATTAAAGGAAATGGTGCAAGCAGGAGAGGTGAAATCGAACAAGGACCTGTATCTCTAGAGCAAAAAAGATCACTCTTCCTTTAAAAGTGGCCAAGAACAAACGGTAAATAGAGATCCACTTCAACATGCACGAAAAGGTGGGAGCCCTACCTCAGTAGAGAGATATGTGATAGAGCAGCTGTAGCTCTTCATAGACTTTTTATTCCAAAGGGCCGTACCCAAACCCCAAAACCAAAAATTTCTAGCAGATTAAAACCTTTCAGGGTAGATTTGGGCTTAACCGGGTGACTTCAGCCAAAAGGGAAACCCAAGGGTTTAAAACCCTTTTTGGGTTAGGGGAAAAAACAAACACAGGCAAAACACACTGATTCTCCATTTTGGAAAATTTCCGACCGACCTCTTTCGGAAGCACAGGGGAAACCCTAGTTGACAGAAAAACATAGGAACGACCCACAAATCGGATAAAAATAATACTCCAAATTTTCCCGAGCAGGAAGAACTTTGGGGAAATAATTGTTTATGGGGGGGGAAGTTTCACGCAAAAATCAAATAGGGGGAAATGAGATAGATATTAAAGGGGCAAAATTATGCTAAAAAAAACCTTCCCCTTAAAAAACTGGAAAAAGAGGAATCGAATCATTTTAGAAAGAAAGTCGAGTGCGCAATTTTTAAAAAGGGAAAGGGGGCCCTCAAAGGAGTTCTCTTTTAAAGCACTGGATCACGAAGGGGGTTGAATTGGCTACCCCCGAGAGGGTAGACAAACTAGCAATCGGGTCAGAACCCGGGGGAGGGACAGAAACCTAAAATTGAAAAGAAGGGGAGGAAAAAAAGCATGCACCACAGAAACCTAATATTTTCCCAAAAATTATTTTCTTTAAAAATAATAACACACACACACACAACACACACACACACACACACACACACACACACACACAACAACAACCCCCCCAAAACAACACAAAACACCCACACAACCCCACACACCACACACCAAAACCCACACACACACACACAAAACCCCACACACAACCCCCACACACACACAAAATCCTATTCCCCCGGGAAAATAGGCTGGGGGGCTTTAAAGATCTTTTTTTTAAAAATTTTAAGCCAAATTAATTTTTAAAATTTCTTAAAAAATTTCCAAATAAAAAATAGTTCATAGAGATTCAAACCAAAAAAGAATCTTTTTTATTTTTTTACTTCCTTCTACCTTCTATTTTTATTAAAATTCCCCCCAAAATTAATTTAATCCGCATTTTAATATTCACCCTTTTCCCGAGTATGCATTTAAAATTTGTGCATTTTCCCAATTTATGTAACTAAAGAGCCAATTAAAACCAATGAACAAAGAACCAATGAACTAATCACTTCCAATTGGTGTTTTCTTTAATTATTGAGAAAAACAGCGAATAATTTAATTAATTCAAAAAGATTTATTGCATAGCCATTTAAAAATTTAAATTTGATAATCGGGGTTTGATAAGCAGCTTCTAAATTCAAATACAGTATAAGAGGTCTCCCCCTTTTAATAGAGTACATTATAGAAACTAACTTTGGACCATTCACTTTTAGATTTAGCAGCACCCTCTCCGCTCTTCGCTAGCCTGCACTCATACTGCTTTATTTTCCCACTTTCTTTAGCTACTCCACCATTCTCACCATGATTTCATATATTCGGATTTTAGGGACATAGATGGCTTTCTGAGGACGTTTTGACGATACGCCAAGGACCACACCTAAGGATTGCTGTTTTCAATCGTCACTCGCTTTCCAGTAGTCCCCCATAAAGTGGTTTGTCAAAGCCTTAAAATGGTAAAAGCATGAAGCCATCTTGATTCTTACTCTAAATTCCTAAGTGTTAAATATACCTACGCACAGCATTCGCCAAGCAACCATGTACCTCGCCAATTCGCACCATTCCTGCCTCACCTATTCGCACTAATTAATTAAGCCTTTGCCTTAGCTTACAATTCTATGGAGAGCTGTACTTGCCTGTTTAGCATCTATTAGAATGTTATCTGCTCCTCTAATATGCCTATCTATATGGTGGCCTAATGAACCTGCTCCAAAGATCTATATTGATGAACTAAAACGCCTTTATTATATCAATGCGGAGATGCTTATTGATAGAGCTTATTCAAGAGGCTTGCATTGAGTCAAGTCCACCCTGCTCCACAGTGCACAAAGCAATGTGCGATATTGGCTCGATGGACCTGCAATCAAAATGATAAAGTATTAGTACATGAGGAAAGCAAAGGTATTCGAAGAGAATGACAATAAGCTCTATTTATAAAAGCATCATCTTAGTAGGACATATCGGTTAATGTCTAATTATCAAACGACTTCCATTATCGTACTAGATTAATAAAACCCAAGTTCTAATTACGTAAATACGAAATAACCAGCTGTTAATTTAAGTATTTTTAAAAATTTTAACATCACCCTGATTTTCACAATAATGCGTAATGTTTCAGATTAATAAAGCACATTTACTTTATTTTTTGTTCTCATTTAAATCCCATCTAGAATTAAAAATATCATTCCAACAGAAATAGACTAGAACCCTCCCATCAGATCACTTAAATCGGTTATTTCAAAGTACATTTAACTTTTGACTGCCCCTGATTGTTAGAATAATAGTTTATGTGTAAATTACAGTAATATTTATTTTAAATGTTTTTCTTATTAGTAAGCGCAAAAACATAAGTTATAATGATAACATAGACTTTTTAGTGACACTTACTTTGAAATGTGAATTTTGGGTTTTATAAGTCGTGCGGTGGGGGGGTTGGGGGCACTTCCCCAGACCGCACGTGCGGTGGGGGGTTTGGGACCATTTCCCCCACCGCACGTGCGGGGGGGGATGGTACCAAATTCCCCCGACCGCACGTGCGGTGGGGGGATTGGTAGCACTTCCCAGACCGCACGTGCGGTGCGGGACCCCCCCCCAATTAGTTTTAATTTATATATTTTTAATTATCTGAATGACTTTAAGTAAGAGAAAGATCAAATCAAATCCCAATAAAATTAAAATTTCCAGAGACTAGCATCAAATCTATTTAAGCGCTAAGACTCATTTGAAAAAGGCTTATAAAAATAGTCAGCTACCCCTCTACGTCGCACAAACAATAAATAATAAATTCTTCAGACTTTAGATATTGATAATAATAACTCTGGCAAAATAGGCTCAAGCATCAACTAAAAAATTTAAAAGTTTTTTGGAGATAAAATAAGAAAGAAAGCAATTATTAAACTAAAATGGTATAATTGCTCAAAATACCAGAAAACGATGCATCTTTCATTAATAAAATTTTATTTTCAATGTTTTTAAATTAATATCATAAGTTTTTTTAAAATAATATAGCTATTTAAATTCTCTTATTTTTTTTAATAAATTATTAGTCATAATTTTGATTAACTTGAGTCAGAGTACTCATACATCCCACTTAAAGAAAAAGAAAACTCTTCTGCAAAGCGCTTTTGAATTTATGCTTTAATCTTAAGAAGAAGTTGAACAGCAGTGAGATAAATGAAACTAAGATTCGCTCACTTAACATGAAAATGAATAAAACTAGATTCGTATTATATCCAGACTCTTATCTTAGGAGTTTCGAATGGGCTCTCCTTTTTTCTAATGATGGCAATTTCAATATATATGCCATTTGTTATTGCGTTTGATGTGGATACTTCTGGAGCATTTGATATATTTGAGCTCTTTATTGATTGTTTGGTTTACTCTCGAAGTTATTCTCAACTTTTTAAATGTTATTATATAGAGCATTAACCAATAAAGTTTAATCAAAATAATTTAAGCTAAATTATAGTAATATTTTTGATAGTCGATTTGAGGCAAATAATTGTGAACTATTTGAAAAGCTGGCTAGTTATTGATATGAGCAGCTCCGCTCCAGTACTAATTATGTTCATTATAAGCAGGGATAAGGCTAATGATTTTTAGGCTATGAGGTCAGCAAAGATATTTTTTAAAGTTGCCCGAATTTTGAGGTTCGCTCGCTATGCTAGACTCATAAGACTCATCAAATTATTTTAATTAAATTTCTAAGGATGAACAAATATTACAACCTTTTGAGGAATTTATAGTAAATGATGAGGCTCATCTCTTTATGAGATTCTTAAAAATATCATCAGCAGTTAGTTTTTGACACATTGGGCAGCTTGTATACTCTACATGGTGGGAGTTAGTGATTATTAGAATACAGTAAAGTTTAATTAGAAAGCCAAAAAAGAGGGAAATAATATTCAAAAATCTGGGTAATCCATATGCATCTAACACTGATGCTGTATTAGATTTTAATAAAAAAAATCCTGCAAATATAAAACTGCTCCCATATATGAACTCTTTCCCTTTGTCTATTTAATATAATGATTTCCTCCTTTCGATAAGGAGATCAAGAAGGTTCAATTATATTGGATAAATATTTTAAATTAACCCGAATAAGAAATTAAGGTTATTTTTTAAAAAAAAGGGCAATCTTTAAATATTTAGTTCGGGGTAG
>JAJKFJ010023000.1:0-12375 GCA_027382625.1 Tetmemena sp. SeJ-2015
TTTCTTATTAAAAAAATCAGGAAGTTGTTTCTCGAGTTTTCAAATGGCCTTACTATAATTAACCAGCTTAGAAGAAGAGCTGTGATGAAAATACTCAGGTACAATTGATAAGCACCTTACTCCGATAGAATTACTAGAGTACCTGCATAAATGAACCTCCTCATAAAGTAAAATGGAATGTAGAAATGCTTAGTCGTAGAGTTAACTGTTAATGACTAATTTTAAATCAACGAGCCATATCTATGCTCAAACTTCTTAGTCGCTATTTAGTCAAAGTTTCTCATCAAAATTAAATTCACATAAATTGGGGCAAAGAAATGATAATCTAAAAAAATTTGTAGTAAGAAATCTCAAATTTACAAAGAAAACATAGGAAATTATCTATCCTATTAGTTGATAAACTGATCTTCCTTAGAACTATGAAAATATGTATTAAAATAATATTATTACATTGTAAAAGTTGATGAAGTTTAAAATAGTCATTTCCAAATATAATTCGATAAAAGACTATATCGCAAAGTTATATCTATAGATACTGTCTAACTTTCTTATTATTCTTCTCATGCTAATTTATAATTTAGATCAGAAAATTAAATCTTACATATTCTTAGGCTGATAGTACTTCGTGAGTAAATAGAAAACAGGAAATCCAAGCAGTCCTGTTGTCCATAAAATGATCTTTTATTTGTACTGAATCACAAAGACTGTTCCTTCAATTCCAAAGTTGTAAAAGTTTTAGTTAAAAGGCTAATCATTAAACCATGAATTCTTTATCATCTAGTTACTAAAGTCTAAACCATTACTTACTATTAATAATATCAGCGCAGCAACAGAGAAAGTTGAAAGACTATCTTTTAGAATATCTGGGAAATTAATCGACATCAAGGGCATGTAGTAAAGAATTTAAAGAGTATTTATCAACTCAAACATTTAGCCCAGAGATCCTGACATCAACAATTAAGCCACAAAATTAACACTCAAGGAGGACTGGAGTCCAATCTAAACTTGTTCTTTCGCCTGGTTCACCAACCTTAAAGGTAATTGTTTTCATCATGAAATAAGTCTTACTTTTTTAAATTAGGATCATAGTATTCATTCTTAACCAGCTAAAATGTAGCCTTGTTTCCATTAGCAGTTAAATAGTTGTAATTTGAAGATTAAAAATGAACTCCGTTCTTTAAAATGACAATTTCAAGCGTCTATAAAATGTTTTTTTTTTATAGTTTTATCTTACATCTCCTTAGTTAATAGACTCATATAACTAAAGTTATAGGGCAATTACAATTAGGTTAAATTTGAAATACTCCAGTCCATTAAAGTTAGAGTCAGTGCCATCAGTTTTTGAGATTGAAACAGATAAGTCTTATTTTATTTATCTTGTAGGATAGGGTTTTACTTTCTGCTAATACTTTCTGATCAAAGCACACTGTAACTAGATTGGTTTTGGTCACACGCTTAATATAAGGCTTTGGAGATTTAGTGTAAACACATGGCCCAGTTTTATTGCAAACGAAATTTTCTTAAATCTTGCATAAGTTGCTGCAGCCATCCCCACTCACCGTATTTCCATCATCGCACTCTGTCCCTCCATAGTTAATAAAGTCTCCGCATATCTCTGTACACTTGCCATTCACGAAGGGCATTTTGAGACCAGGTATGCTATCACATTCAATACACTATGACTGATAAGTATAGTAGCCAAATGCACAAGAAATGCAATTTGAGTTGGAAATACCAGTACAAGTTTCACAACTTATATCACAAGCCAAGCATTTTAATTGACTATAATCAAAGTAGGAGGATGAGTCGCAATTAGATGCTGTGCAAGAAGAATCGGATGACTAAATAATGCCTTCATTGCAAGAGTAGCACATGTCACTCTCTGGCCCCCAGCATTCCTTACAATAAGGATGGCAGGGCTCGCAACTTTACAGTCCTTAATCATAAAACTTTTGTTCTCCGCAGGACGAGATGCAATTATACTCAGGCTTTAATATAAACAAGTCATTAGAGTCATCCTAGCATCCCAAACAAACTTTAAATAGGTTTTTAAAAATTCACTTCCGGAGAGTTGATGTCACTACGATTTACTTCTGGCCCCAAAATTACATTTAAAGGTCGTTTAGCTTAATCATAAAACTTTGCTGCGACATCAAATTTTACTCAGGTTTAATATAAAAAGTTAGATCTCCTAGATTCCACCTTTAATTTTAATTCATTTTTTTGCAAGAAGCATAAGTTGTTTAGTTATTTAGGATCATTAATAGTGTCAATATAGGATACAGGGCAGTAAGGTAGCATTCTTTTTCCACTAAATTTAGCAAGACATTAATCAGTTGTTATCAGGTTTTAAAGTAAGATAGTAAATATATTAGCGTTAAATTAATATATTATAAATTAACCTAAGTCGTAGAGTTTGTAAAAATGATTTTAGTTAGGAAATGATGTTCCAAAGAAAATAATTTTATTAAATATATAATCACTCTTTGAGTTATAACATGAAGCAGAGCAGCTGTTATATTTCTCACAGTGATTATCAATTTATTTAAAATATCAACTAGTTACAAACTGTTGTCCATGCAATACAGAAAATTAGTGGTAAATTTCACAACTGAACTGTCTATATGATATTCACTCACCCAAATAAAACTGTTTCCACTAGAGGCTGAAATTATTGTTATATATAACATGATTTTTTTAGAATTAATTTGCATAGTTTTACAATAGATAGTCTCCCCCACTTTCATCCAATTTGTAATACCCTGCCAAAATTTGGAGATCCTGATTCTTGGAATGTAATCCATAATTTTCTATCCACTAGTCGGAAATATATGTACTATAGTATTAAATTTCCTAAAATAACATTAACTTTATAGTATCCTTACTTTTAGATAGACAAGCGATCCAGAGGGAACTCCAAGTGGATTATTAGTAGCATTTTTTATTAGGAATCGACAAAATTTATTTCCCATATCTCCAAAACTGAATTCAAAGTTTAAGTTTGCAAGTTTGAGAAGGCTCATTTGATTTTATACAGAGTCAAAGTAAACGATTGAAACTTCACTTGAACTTAATTCTTCACAAGCTTAAATAAATATGGAATTAATTTATAAAAGATTTGATAGTTTCTTGAATCCATTAATTCATTATCAAATTGTTCACAGTGTTGTCTAAAATGCAAATTTATATTATTTATCAACATTTTAATTGTTATGTTTATTTGTTAAGGTTTAAAATTACTTTAGCCTGCTATTTGAAAGTAGGTTTGCGCATCTACTAGAGATAAGTAGTCAAACAAAGAGTTAATCTACAGTATAATTCTCTTTTCAATAAAAGAATAAAAAATAATTTCTACCACCACACTCAATTAGTCCATCAGCTGCATATTTGTCCAAAAAGATATCGAGAAACAAGTAGAGAGAGATTGAGGCACTGTGAACTCCAAACCATCTATTAACTGAAGAACTCTTTGCTCCCCTAAATATAATTATAATAACTGAATAATTCTTACTCTAACAATATCCTTTGCTTGAGTATTTTGAATCACCACTACACAGATTAGTATTTCTTATAGGATACTAAATTATATTGTAAATATCAGGGTCAAATGTAGTAAAGGTCCCACTAATTAAATATAAATTGATTCTCTGATTTTGTCTCCCATAGGCTCGCTAAATGGATAGAGAGCAGCTAAATTGTCATATTACAAACCAAAATTCTGAGTCATCATGCTATGGAGAGTTTGTCTGCTCTAACCAACCGATCTGTAGGATTTAAAGATCTTAATATTCCTTAAATATCCACTGAAAGTGGCTGATGATGCTTATCCTCCAATATAGAAAGATGCTGGTAAAATAAAATTTGCACTAAGAGGAAAAGCAGTAGATTTGGCTACATCCCCATATGTATCGTCACTCATCAAGTAACTTATTTGATAAAGAACAGAGTTAGCCATACTTAAAAAGATCCATCTATTAGTCATTGAAGGCTGTTGCAAAGTTAGAGTTAGCTAAGCTAGAGAGTCAGTGCTCAAGCCGTCATTAGGGTAAAAGATAAATCTATTGCTTGTTTAACCTAAGTTAGGCGCATCAGGTTTGAAATTCCAAATATGATTGAGTTAAAATCAATATCAGTTAGCAAGAGACTGAACTCAATCTAGTATTATTCAGATATAGTGGATATCTGTTTCAGAGAAAGTTTAGTAGTTTTGCCATTCTTAAAAAATACTCCTCGATCAAGGTATGCATAAGTTTTAAAATCTTCAGTCCAAGTTTCTTCATTAAAAATAGCCATTTCTTAATCTCTTTCCCAAGAATATGAACTTCCAATTGAGTTCAGTTACATCATCTATCCATGGTTTTGGTAATATGAACTATCGTGAATCCATTCACTCATATCTTCGTCAATTCTGAAATAGAAGAGTAGGGAGTATTTGAAATCTCTAGTGCTTATTTTCTTTCTAAAGCATTCTAATAGCTCGCCTGGTCTTAGTTCTTTTGCGATTGCAAATAAATTTTTAATCTTTAATTAGTGCCCTGACTCATTTATGTCTCCAAATTGTAGTTTTAAAGTAGCCCATAATATCCATTAGAGTTTTCATTGTTGCTATCTATTATAGATTATGATAGTAAAGTGTTTTAATTATATATCTCCAGACCCCTCCTCCATCTGTACTCTTCACAAAAGCCAATCCAATCCATTTATTGTCACTCATATCTAATCTGAAAAGGTGAAATTACTTCAGAAGTAACTAAGTTTTAATTTCTTTGTTATTTGTATGTTGTAGCAGGTAAAAGTCTATTATTCTTAAATTATTGAAATAATTTGTATTATTTGTGATTGTATAGACAGAAAATAAAGATCAAATAGAGGTGACATAGATTAAACGTTAATCCATAAGCCTGCTGTGAATTACCATTTAAAGTTGACAGTGTTGCTTAGACTGATTTAAATGTTTGTGTTGATGATTTATAAAGAGGATTTGGCTTAACAACCTAGAGTTTGAGGATTATATTACAAGCCGAAAGGACACATGCCCGATCTTGAGGTCCAATAGTAATTTGATTGAGCGGAGGCTGAGGATAAGGAAACTGAATTCAGCGACCAATCTTTTGGAAATAAGTACAAAGTAGTTGGATCTAACAAAGTCGTGTAACTAATTATATTTTTTATATTTGATTTGATTTATGTAAGTGGCTTAGTTAAAGAGAAAGATTTAGTCGTATTTGTCAGAAAATCTAAAAATAATATAAAGGCAAAGAAATAATTACACTTAATGATAGCTTTGGTATTAAAAGCGAAGGTGAGTTCCTATATCAGAGAGAGTAATGAAAGGGCCTTGTAACTCAAGAATTTAATCGTTACAAGTAGCACACCCTAGAAACAAAGTATTTAAGAGAGGCATAGACACTATGCTCTTTACAATCAAACTTAAAGAGAGCGCGGAATCCAGGTACACATTAATTAAGTTCTAAGACTGAAGGAAATTTTATAAAATAAATTTACTTAATCTAGTCTAAATGCTATATCTTGATAATTATGAGGGAATGAGCTTAATTATTGAGATGCACCATTTGCTGATAAAACTATCTTGATTCAATTATAAAATACTTAATGAATTGATGTTATTGAAGTCCACTTAGGACACTGTAAGTAAATTATCTATCTATAGTAGTATAATATCATAGTTGTAGCCAGCTGCTAAAGTAGCAGGATCTTGATAAAAGTAGGTCTTAAAGGTGAAGTAGAGAGAGAAATCTTGACTGTAATCTATACCCAAGCTATAAATGCTTGAAGCCAAGTTAATCTCAGCTTAAAATACTTAATAAATTAATTATGTATGAGAAGATATTTTAAGAGCCATAGCAGTGTGAATTAACAATCAGGAGATACTAAGGACCTTTAATCGTTTTTTGAAACTTAAAACTTGGATAATTTGTTACTGAAACCTAGGAGGAGTAGTTCTTATTGTTGAGTCATATTTGATGAGATAGTTGCTGAATCCAGGATTTTGATTGCTGTCCTTGAACTTTCTTCTGATCTTGCAAGGCAGCTAGATCTATCATCCTTTTGAAAGTTAAACCGTATTATGAATTTCTTAAGTTCCAAATTCTAAACTCTTTAATAGATAGTCTTAAATTCTCAAACCAGAAATTGTTGAAGAGGGCGGTATTCTTGCAAAAGCTTCTTGCAACTTGCTAATTTTTAAAACTGCCAATTGTGGATTGCTTTATATTGGCATTATCTAAATTTATCCATGATAAAGAAAATTTTGCAGACCGAATTGGAAATAGCAAAATGATACCACGCATTTTCTGCGAGATTCTAATTGTAAATAAAAGCATCATTATTATAGGCATCGAATATCTAAAGCTAAAGATTCCTGCTTCCTGCTTGATCTTACTCAATAAAGATAACTAGAAAAGTACCACTCGAGGAAGTACATGCACTATCAGTAGTCATTATAAAATAATTATGGGTACGTCCTGGTAGATGGTTAGGAACTCAGAATAAGTTCTATATTTAAACCAAAATTCTAAAGACCAGTCCACACAGAACTCATATGAGGTAAAATCCAATTCAAGATAATCAGAGAGGCTTTTTGTGACCATTAATTCAATGGTCTTATAAGCGCTTTATATCTCGACATAGGCATCTAGATCTTCATCGTAATAAGAGTTTATCTGTCCCAAGGTAGGAGAGGATCCATATTCAGAATAGTAGTCTATGTCAACCCAAAGTACCACTTTCTCTTCAGATTAATGATTATAATTGACTAGATTCACCTCGTAACAAAGTAATTTCGTGTACAAATATATCCTCCTCCTTCTTTGAACCTGTAGTATCCTAATAACTTTTAATTCAAACCTACTTGGACTTTAATATTAAAACAGCTTTTTTGTAGGTATACCGGAGAGCACCCCATACCTTAAACTCTTTAACAGAAAAGTATTAGCAATCTACCTGAACATATCATGGATCAAATATTAAGAGTTGTCTACATTTCCTAGGTTAAATGAGCTGAGAGGAGCAGTTCCCATTTGAGTTTATCCGTTCTCATATAAGTTAAGAGAATTTGCTGGATCGATTTGATAGTTCAAATGATTAAAATATATTTTATAAGATTCCAACTTCCTTAAGTTGTTAATGAAAGTGTTCCTGAAAATAAAGCAGTACCAGAAATTGAACTTGAAAATTAATTTAGTGAGCTGCTTTCTCCAGTCACCAAGCTTCCAGATGAGTACTTAAGCTGGAAAATATTGCCTATAACTAATGTTGGCATCGCAATTATCCAAAACTCAACTTAGATCTAAGTCTATGTAGATACTTCATCATATAATCTTAGGTTTAAGTTGTTATAGGGCTTGTAGTGAGAGGAAAACACAAACAGTTGCTCGGTCTCGCACCCAGAAGAAGTCTTAATTTCATGGATTTTGCAAAAAAAATATAAAAAGTATGCAAAAAGAGGAATTATACTTAAGAATTAGTTTCTCTAAAGAAAAGTACTTAGTTAGTGTTTACAGTTTAAGAGCTCATTTCATAAAAGAAGCGCGGAGAGTAAGCCAGAGCAATATTTGACCCATAAGCTTTGAAATCGATTGATCTGTATTGATTTATGTTCACCTCTCTTTTGTTTAGACTACGAGTAAGAATCACAAGTTGATAAACATATAGATTCAAAGTAGTAACTGTCAAAGCGGAAGAAGATGGCATGGCAGAGGTCAAAATACTGAGGGACATCATAGGATTTATTTAAAAAAAATTTGATTATTCTAAATAGAGTTGCAGACCCAAGCTATTTGAGAAAGCAACTAAATTAAATAACATACTGCCACTAATTTAGAGGGAAATTGCCCTGACTTGTCTATGAAGCTGAGTTGATTAAATTTTCGTAACTAAAATACATAAACCCTAATATAATAATTCTTACTAGTAATTTAATTCGCAGAAGTGAGAGATATTTTCAGAAAACTTTAAATTTTTAGCATGTCTACGTTTCCATTATTGGACATGGCCCAGAAATGAATATGAGATGAAATACTGTATTTATCAAAAGTTGTTTGAGAAGTAAGCTTCGCAATAAATAAATCGCGAGATAGGTCAACTAAAGATTTAAATTATCTTTGCAAATAAAATTACAAATCGAGTTATGGGTAATATAGATCACTTCTAGCTGACATCCACTTAATAAAAAATTAGATCACTTTAAAACAAATCTACTTTAATCAATTAATAGTTGATTGTCAATAGAATTAATAGAATATTTTTAGATTAATAGATACTATAATTGAATATGATTGGAGTCATAAACTCTTAGAAATAAGTTAATGATAATTTGTCAAAATGAATATGATTATCAATATTGTAAAAGATCCTAACATTTTGAATGTAGCCAGACCAGCTGGATGACGAGTTAGCACCAGATGGTCCGCAGCCTATCATAAGAGTGCTACTGACTTGCCATTAAGAATAAGTGTTTGAGTAGGTTCCTAATAGATGTCCATTCATAAAACTAGCTAATTTAGCTATCGAGACGGAACCTCCTCCTACTTAAAATAAAGTAGCAGTCTATTTTTTACATAAGTAGTATAGGACATCTTGGATCACCAGCCGGCAATAGATAGAAATTATTGTAAATCTAAGCACTAAAGCCATTCTTTACTCCAATGGATCCTCCATACTTATACTACGATCCAGCTAATTAAACTGTAAATTTAACAAGAAAGCTTACTCTAAATTTAATTAAATTTACATAAATTTTATTAATCTCCAAGCCTAACAAAAGTTAAAGTTTCCCAGTAGTGTGAAGATGGCTTGGTAACTCTACCCATGCTCCAATAGATAAGTAAAGCTACAAGAGTGATCCAAATGAATCGAGTACTGCAGCATTATTCCAAGTAGTATAAAGACACTAGTTCGGCTGCTTTCCAATGAATTACATTTATTCATAGATTAATACTGAATTATTGATCTAGCAGTATTTAATAACTAATATATGCAAGTCATGAACTAAATTTATGATTAAATTATTAAATCATACAAAACGGTCAATTGAAAATTAATGATAATTTAATATAAATTAAATAATTTGGTTCTTGATGTAATAAACTTCATCTTGTATCCAGCCTTAGTGATCAGTTGAGTCTAGTCTATTGTACAGCAATGCTGCGGACATATACCGTTAAGGGGTGCTAGAATAATGAGAATTAATTATCCTTTATCTTACAAAGCAACATGAGAATATTAATTACTATATCATTTTGAGTTAGTTAGTTTGGAGAAGGAGAATCATTTATGAATACGAAATCCTTTATAGATATACTATAAGCTGTCTATGCCGTTAAGTAAATAGTCGAAGCAGGAAGAGCTGTGGCCCTGCAATCCGAATGGGTTCCATGGTCTAACAGTAGATTTCAAATACGAAGTTGGTCTTACTAAATTGAGAAATTTGGCTCGCACTATAATTATCAATCTAGTAACTTCTCGCTTATAGTTAATTGTTGATGATATAGTGAGATGGCGCAGCCGTTTCTATTTATCGGGTATTGCCTGTGTAAGTAATTTGAAAATATCTTTTAAATAGTAGTTGGAGGAAAGAGTTGATGCTTCATCCTTGACCAAGATCACTTTGATAAATTGCTACCTCCAACTTAAAAAATAAAGCTATGTTTGTTTGAATCGATACTGTTCCTTCTGCTTATTAAGAATACTGATAAAAATGAATTCAAAAACCTTTTCTTACCCAAAACATAAGTGAGAAAACACTATCAGCATAAGGAATAAAAATTAAATGCTTCCTAACTCTAAGGTCTGGCTTTAAGTTGCTTAAACTTAAAGTTGGGGACATAGAAAGATGATCATCTACACTAATTAGAGAAAAGAAAGTTACTTCTGCATCTGATTCCATCAAAGTACTCTCCATTATAGCACCAGTCTACTTCTTCTTGAATTAATTGCAAGTTAATATAAGTACTAAGGACTACAAAAAGTTTTATTTATATTCTTTATTTAATCATATATATTTAACTCAGTTAGCTATAAAAATATATGAGATGAGTCAATACTTTTCATTCGAATATAACCGACTAAGAAAGGGTAATTAGTAGGATTGGAATGCTGGATTTGTGATTCTTGAATGCAAGTATATAGACGATGTCATCAACTTAGTCTGCGTTAAAGTTTGAATAAACCTTCATCTCTTTTAAATATCCCTAAAATCGATCGTCATCGGCAAATTCAAACCGTCTTATATTGTAACTTTAATCCATAAATTCTATATATATCCACGATTGCTTTAAATAAACTGAGACCTATCTGATTAGCCTAGACATATAAAGTAATTCCATCTTTTGAAGCATCCATTGAATAGTCAATGTTTAATCTAAATTTTCAAGATATTCCATTAATGACATTTTAAAATAAATTAATTTAGCATTCATGATGGTTTCCAGTAAGATAATATCCTGTATTATCAATCATTTTAATCCAGATATCGATTATCACATCCTTTCCTGTGGAAAAGACTTCAACATATCTACCCACAGCAGATGGATAATTAACTGTATAGAATGAATTTGTTAGTGTTGATGAACAGGAATCAGTTGTAGAATTATAGACGTAATCTCTGTCACATAACACCAGAGGCATATCGTTCCAGATAGAATTAGCATTTACAATTGCAGGAGTTCCTATGGTGTTTATAGCAGAGTCTCTTATAATAGCTGGATTGTTCCAGTCGTACTCAAATTTCCAATAAGTTAAAAGACATGCTGGATATGAATCATCCAAATTATACCTTCTAAACTTTTGCAAATCATAAAGTCCTTAAATAAATTGCATTAATTCTTTCATATAAACGGCATTTGCTGCTTAAGGATACTGCCAGAGAGCTAAATAGAGAGTTTAGCTTGAAAATTACAAATTAGCTCCTGTTGCTTAGAATAAAGGTACCCCATAAACTTGGTCATTACATATAAGGGTAAGTTAAATGTAGTTTGTTTAAGGAATATGCTCATCATAACTTATAGAAACATAGTTCCAAACTGTGTACCCTCCCGTCGGGTAGATAAGGACTAATAAATGAGATGTTGTAGAAATCTATTCCGAAATAGTAAATGCTTTTAGCCTATTCTTATAAGTGGAACATTTAAAATTGAATTAAATTTTAGGAGAGATAAAATAGAAGTTGCAAGGAGGGTCAACTAAAAATTTGAACCATACTTCGAATGTTAAGCTAGATATGTCTTTTTGGAAACCTGGAATAGATATAGGGTAATATATCATTAAGCTTTTCTAGTAGCGTGCATAACTTGTAGTTTATAACAAAATTATTAAACTAGATAGTTTATGGAACATAGTTTGGAAAGTCTTAATTCATATTGGCTTGAAACTGTGCTGCCTGAATTTAAGTTTGCATATTTGAATCAGAAAAGCTTTGAGCAGAGAGAAGTATAAAAATAGTTTAATTGATGAGAAAATTCGAGCTGTAATAGTCGTAAATATTTTGGCTTCTAACCCCAATTTGATCATCAAACATGTAGTAGGCAACTATCTTACTTTTCATATAATTCACATTCCCAAATCTAAGGTATATTTAAATTGTCTATATTCTTACTAGTTAAATACGATTCTTGTTTCTGAGTTTGAGAGTGTATAACTCTGATAAAATACAAAGTCCCTAATGCACATAGAGTTAGTTCCTCCTCCAGAGTAACCTTAGTAATTGATTCCCACTATTCCATTTGTTGGGCTACTGCTTCCACTACTTAGATATGGCAACTATAAATAATGAAATAAGATTTGAGGGAATAATAATCTTAAAAATGCCTTAACTTAGTTTAATTTGTGTATAATCCTTACATATGAAGAAATTAGCGCTGTTAAACTTTATGAGAAAGAGGATTTCGAATTGTAGTAGAGATTCATTTGAGTAGGTGATTTAGTGAGACAGATATGAAACCATGTGGAAGCTGATTATATGTAAGTCTATGGTGTATCAGATGATTAGTATGTGGCCAATCCTTGCAGATAGGGGATTGTAATTTAGTTTGATACCACTTAAATTTAGGTAATTCCTTCTATGTTTATCAAATTTAGATATATTATTTATAGGCAGCTGGTTATAAGTCAATGAATCTACCTTCAGCCAGATGCACACTTAAAACAAATTTTATATTGAATGAACTTCATCATAAATATTTGCGTACTATATTATTATTAAATATAATGTAATATAAGGGAGAACCAGATAAAATTAAGCCAAATGCTATCTCTCAAATTGAACTATAGAGGACTTACTGAATTGCATATTATTTTAAAATATTAAAGAACAGATTAATTACCTTAATTGCATCATTAATAAAACTTAGTTTACAT
>JAJKFJ010023001.1:0-12849 GCA_027382625.1 Tetmemena sp. SeJ-2015
AATGTTTTTTTGAGGTTAAAGGTTTGCGGGTCTTGGTCTAAATTTGGGAAATAATGAGTTGTCAAAAGTGTTCAAAATTTGGTCTAAACTGTATTCTTCAAGTTGCATGCCAGCGAAGATAAGTCTTTGCTAGTCAAAAGAGTAGCCTTCAGTCATTTAACTTGTGGCCTTGACGTTCTCGATGGTGTCGGAGTGCTCTTGTAAGAGTGGGTTGAGTTGCTGCTGTTACTATTGCTATTGTTAGAGCTGTTGAGTTCCACATTTAAATTAAGAGATTTGATAAATTAAAACGTTAATATGTTAAAGGACAGACTACAAGCACTCAGACATCTTATATTTCTAGCAGTTATTATCATCTATTTTCTTTTAGATTCTCTAGTATATTCGAGAGAGTTCACCTCACAGATATTCTAAACTTATACTAAAAAGAGTTAACATGATGATTAAAATTTCTCATTACTGAGAAGTGTAATGGAGTTGACCAAATAGTAAGCAAAGTAAGTAAATTAAAGTAAAATTTAAGGAATATAATTAATAATCTATTTCAAAACCAGCACTAATTACAGTTCTAGTTAAGAAACATCTTATTATCCTATGTAAGTATGGCGTTAGTTAATATTTTTGTAGGTATATTTAGAACTCAGTGGGTAACCACTAGCATTCAAAATTTTCCTACTTAAAGTTGACCAAATAAAGAAACTGATATTTTAATATTGTATAGCATTTTGTGGAAGTAAATGATTTAAAATATCTTTTAAAGTTACAGCTCTATTTATTATTTAACCAAATATTGATTTGAAAAAATATAAACGTTAATATTATCCATAAAAACCCCATAATATGAAAAGAAAGTGAAAATAAGTTGTGTATAATTAATTTCTTTATTAATACTTATAATCATGCGAGTCAAACGCGAAATTACTAAAAAATAACTACACATCCTATCTCAGTTTCATTTTGACTCTAAGGTATGGATGTAGTCACCCTTATCAGTAATAATAGCCAGTTCTCAACATCAACTCCATCGCAAAAATGTTGAGAGTGCCACACTATACTCTCGCATTTGAAAGTTGCAGATGAGAAAGTTAGGAGTTGCAGCTGTTCCTCATCGCACTTCTAAGTTTCAGCACATCAAATATTTGATTGATCCTCAAACTCTTCGCCACTAAGCGCACTTCAGTTTTGGAGTAGCAAAATCTTCCATATATAGTTTCCTTATTAATCTTTAATTTAATGAATTATTTGAAGTTAATATCTTTCTTTGATTTAAATTTTTTTAAAAATATTTTATCAGTCAACTTAAATTTATTTATAAATCTGTAGAGTGTTTTTAAAAAAAAAAAAAAAATTATGTGTAAAAAGCTAATTATAAATTCTTAAATGTCATTTTTAACCTTTTTTCGCTACCTTGGTAATTTTAAGATTTCAAAGGATATTAAAATATTTGATTAAATATAAAAAATTTATAAAATTTTTGTATTAAAAAGGATTAAAAATTATCTTAATTAAAAAAATAAAATTATATTACGAATTTTCGTTCAATTATTCATTATAATTTAATTAAATTTCTAAAAACAACATTGATTATTGTTCAAAAATATTGAACTTTAATATTATTGTTTATTCAACTTTTTAATTTAAAATTTTAGTTTCCTTTGTATAATCTGCAGCTGGCGGCCATTTCTCGCATACGGAGGCCGTCACAGTTCTAAACCAAGCTTAATTTTGGGTTAAATTTGTTTGGGAAATCGAAATTAATTAAATTTAAACATTATGATTATTCTGTTACACACCAATTAAATCAAAAATTAACTTTTACCTATTGATAAATTGTGCAATTAAGGCGAAACCGGTTATAAAAAGTGCACACATTGTTATTTACAGTTTCTCAACTCATCCTTACGAAGTCTTCTCTGAAGCAATAGCTCTCACACACACACCGCCTTATGTCACTTGTGTGGTTAGAACCAGCACCCTATCCTAGCTACTTATATCAATTGCGAAGCAAAGGAAAGTTTTTGAGTGAGGTATGCCGGAGTAAGCATATGATAGAGGATTGGCTGTTTAGTGCATTAGTACACTAGTTCAAATAGAGTGTCTTTCTATAGCCAGATACCCCTTAATTGTACTCATACTCTAATAATATAATCGGCTAAATTTTAATTTAATTGGTGTGTAACACAATAATTAGAGGGTTTAATTTTAATAAATTAGGGTTTACAAATAAATTCCGCCTAGAATTAAACTCGGTTTACAACTATGAATGCCTCCGCATGCTACGAATGGCCGCCAGCTGCAGATCATACAACGGAAACTTAAATTTTAAATTAAAAAGATGGATATCTAATATTGAGTAAATTTTATTAGTTTCATTAAGCTTCATATGACCATATCTTTTATCTTAATTGTTTCCTAAAAATCTTTCCATTAATTTTGAAGGAATCTAAGTTTGTACGTTTAGAGAAGTCAAAGTTGCTAATGCTGTCTTCTTCATTTATATCTAAACTTATACTTTGCACTTTCAAATCATCCTGCAAGTTATCTCTGTTTTCGAAATCTTTCTCATCAGAATCTACAATTTTAAATATTTATTATGAATTAAAATACTCCTTGATTCCTAAAATCAAGCACACAATGATAATTATGAGTAGGTGCCATCCTTGACCTAAATGCAATTACCCCATAAAGTTATCCAAACATCACTTTGTTAGAACGAGAGAGTGAACATACCAAATTTTCTTCCTTAATTTATTCTGGATTATATCACACTCTAAGATTCTTCAATAAAGAAGAATATTTGTTGAGAATGTCAAAATTTATCTTGCAATCATAGACGAAAAATAAAGTTAAAAAGACTCTTCAATTGAAATTTGGATATAATTAAATCTCCAAATTATTATGTAAAGATCTTCACATTAGATGATCTCAAAAACTTCAAATTATTTTTATATCCTAATTAGACTTCCTTTCAATAACAGCCTTCAACATTAGAAGTTGATAGTCTTGTTTCTAGACCCCTGATTCTCAAAACGATTTGCAGATCCATTTGCTTCATTTGGGCACTCTATAAAAATAGTGTGAGTATTAACCAAGGAAGTTAGATAGATATGGGAGCTATTATTGTTTTTGCTAGTTTGGGATTGACATCATTCACACACCTTAATTTTCAATTTCACCACTTACCCATAAATTTCTAAATTTAAAACTTACATAGAGTGAAAATTAAGAAATTAATAGCTTGCTCGACTTTATGTCAATTCATGATTTCTCAATTTTACTTTATTTTTAAAAGAATCTAAATGAAAAGGTTAATTTTGCTAAAATTATACCTTGAAAATTTGGATCAGAGGAAGTTATGAAAAATGGGTGTCAAATTAAAATTAAATATTTTAATAAGTGTGAATAGATTTCTTTGAAAACCTTTTACTGGCTTCTCTTCTTTTTCATTCTCTTTTGTAATTATTCAATGATGTTATTTATTTAGTCTAAAAGCAAAACTCCGAGATTTATTCCTAGATAATAATCTAGAAAATATAAAAAAAAAAGATGCAACAGAGAGAGGCAGATCGGTAAGAAATTTATAGAATTATTTAAATAATTTTAAACCGATTAATATTTTGAAATCAACATCAAGATCAAAATTATTAGAAAATGGCAAAAAAGAGTAACTTACTGCCATTATCAAAAGCTCATTGAAAATTTGTAGATTATTTAACTTCGCCTAGTTAAATGGCTTTGAATTTGTGATATATAGCAAAAATCCGAAATTTTAAATTATATTTTTTATTCACTGTCACAATAGTCAAAATCTAAATTGAGGGTTGATCCCCTAGCAGTTTTATGATAAATTAATATTTTTATGCAGTATATAAGATAAGGTAAGCAGTACCTTTCTAAAGAGATTTATAGGCACATAAAGTATCGATAAGGTATCAACCAGGTTTATAAACTTTTATCTTGATTAATTTTATGCAAAATGAGATCATAATTATATTTATCTTCACATAGAGTTGAGAATTTTTATTGGTATGATCTGGAGCTTTCAAAAATAAATTAATCAGTCTTGCTGTTTTTAAAATCTTTTGATCTCAGTTGTTAGAGTAGAAATTTAATTTAATTAGAAGATAAACGGATATTGGCACCAGAATAATTGAAGACGAAAACACTAATATGCTAGAGCAGAACCCCATGAAATATTTATAAAAAAATTTAAATCGCCAGTTGTCTTTGAATCAAACTATAATCAGTTTTAACTTTTAAGAAAATTACATTCATAAGGTTCAAGAGACTACAGATTAGAAGCTCAAAATAATTCTCAACAAAGAATCTTATTATCGGATTCCATAACACATACTGATAGACTTTTCGTGCAAATCTCCTTATAAGTTTATATGGATAATAATCTTACAGTACTATGATAAGACTGAGCATTTCAAATGACAAAGCTAAAATTATAACGAAGACGTTTGCCAAAAGCAAGTAATAAAGAAGACCTAGGTTCAGGATATTGTTAATATTCTATTTTTTCTTCTTCACATTGTTGAGTGAGGAGTAGTTCATAAATTCAAAGTAGTCGTTATATAGTCCATCTTAATAAAGATCGAAGTCTAATAAGGATTGGCTTGCGATATCTACTGGGATTAGATTTAGACTGGCAATATTGTTTATAAATCCGAAGAAAGATATAGTGTTAGCTGGAAGTAGAATCGAAGCCAGAGGCATATGAGATATGATAATTTTAATTTGAACAAAATATGTCCAAAATACTAATACCTTAAAGCTGGTTGTTAAAAAAGAGATTATAAAAAAACCTATTTGGTTATTTATTCTTTTACACCTACTAACTAATTATTTTTACTATGATTATTAATTAGAATTTGTAGTACTTTCATTTCGCCCTAAGCACTCTATAAATTAATCTGAGTTTTTCCATTATAATTTAACTTTAGACCGAGAGTGTGCTCAATTTTATGATCGGAATATTGATATCTCTTATTTGTGAATAATCTTTAGGATATCTATTGGATTGAATTCATGAGCTAATCAAATTGAGATTATGATTTTCTTCGTTTCAGATAGATTTAATTCAACAAATTAAATTTTAATACCTTATGGATTCGAGCCCTATTGTTAAAAACTTCATTTTATATCACCTATTCCTCATCAACTATTCTTATTCATGTTTTAATTTTTTTTAGGAACCATTATTATATAAATTTATGGATAAAATTTTTATTGTAAATGATTTAGAGTCCCTCAAACATGCTCCATAGCTATTAAAGACTGTACCCTCTATAGTTATTAGACGAATAATTATTTTTAAATATCTAAATGATTGCACTTACAAAATGAAATTGATAGCAAACGTTGTGCTAAAAAGTACAGAAGTAGCCATTGTCAATGTATATTATTTTATTTTCACTAAAGAGCTAACAGCAGAATCAAGTTGGAAAGATAAAATGAAAGATGAACTAGTTTACGGAGGAACCTTTCCTTCGATTGAGTACCTAGGTTGAATCGACTTCGTCTGCAGTGAGTTCACATACTTGAGATTCCATATGAAAGCCACCTTCACTCTATCCAATTGATTAACATAAAATTTAGACTTATAGTTTGATTAGCTGATAAAACCTAATTACCCAAGGAAATAAATCGAGTAAAGGATGAGAAATTTGCAGATTTAATTGCACTTGAAAAGGCTCAATAGAGTCGTTAGACCTGATCCGTATATCCAAGTCAGATCTGAATAAAGGCGATATCTATTCAGATTAGACCATTGATCCCAATCTTATCTCTTATTTTATCTCTGCTTTCTAGCTCTTCGTCCTCGCTAATAGCTGCTTCTCACTTTCTATCCTCAGTTCTTGCATAGACTGGCATAACAGATTTCCTTCCTGGAAAAAAGTTAATACATTCTGAGTGAGTAATATTATCCAAAAATGTAATTAAAATACTTAAATCAAATAGGGATGCAAGAAATTAGAGAGAGATATGAAAGATGCGAGTTGGTTTTATCTAAAGAGCTCAACTCATTCATATCAGTCGTTCTAGGATACAGAATATTCATGATCTGAACAACTCCGCGAATTGCTTCTCATTTATCTTCCATATCATATCTTCTCACACATCATGAGAGCAGCCGCTTTCTCAAGTGTATAAAGCGTACCTCTCGACTATGGTCAATCTCCTCAGCTTATCTGCTCCTCAAGAGAGCAGGCGAGTCACCTCTCTCATAAATCTATGGCTCCCACTTAGTTGCGGTGGGAAATCTTGTTTATAATTGAACACATGGCAGCTAGAAGCTAGCTTTCCTTGCTCAACCTGACTCCCCAATGAATACAGAGGGCATCATGAGTACTTCAGTAAGAACAACCTCACGAAGGGCGCCTCGACATTTATGAGAGCCTTCACGAGTTCAAAGTCATTTAGCACTTATAGAGCAAGGGAGTCTAGGTATTGAATCACTTGAGAAAATCCACGACTGGAGAAAAAGAGTTCTGAAGGTATATCATGATTTCGACTACACTTTTGCATAGTTTACTAAAAGGGTCCTGCTTCAGGTTACATGCTGCTTGAGGTGTTGGAAGCCATGCTCTCTATCGTTAAGGGCATTCATAGCCAAGGAGTAATCCATCGATGTTTGAGCCCATCGTACTTCAAGATAAAAGGTCCCACCTCCAAAGGTTTTCTTGGGAAACTTTGAGTTCGCTTCTATCTCTGGCTAAATAAGTCTAGGCTATGGTCTACCCCCAATCCCATAGATCAGCCATCGAGAGGTTGCAGAGCTATTGGAAGCCAAGCTATCACTGGGCACTTAATCGATGAATCTCATCATCTGAAGCGGGTTCTTAAAGTAGCCTTTGCTCTCCCTCGCCACTGAGCATGGGTCTGTAAATTAAGTTCTTCTCTTCAATTGTTGGCAGACAGAGTATTCGTTCTATGAGAAATGGCTCATGCAATCTCTGGCCAACTTCCCAGACTCTAATATTACATTGGATGGCTTGCTAAATAATTTAATGAGAATTTGTATAAAGCCATGATATATTTTTTTTTTATTAAATTTTATTCTCTATTTTTCTTCTTGATTAATTAAAAACTTCTTTTCTTGTGTTATGCAAAGCCTTGGGCAGCCTTATGAATGCGATATTTTAAAAAAAAAACTATGTACAAAATATGAAGATTCATTATTATTTAGCTTCTATTCTAAATTTTTATCTTTATGTACTTTGCAGCTATAGGAAAATTCAGTTTGATAATCATTTTTGACTTTAAATATAAAAAAGACCCTGAGAACTCTCTGATCGTGTAATTTAGAGTGTAACTTTTCTTATCTTGCTTGAGTTGAATCATTAAACTGTTATTCAGGAATTAACTAAAGCCCACAGGAATACTCATACTCTCGCTAAAAATAAAATACAAACATAAAGAGTAAGGTAAGTTCAGCTGAAGAAGAGACGGAATAAATTCTGCACTAGACAAATCCAGATTTAAGAGTTTAATTCACTCCATAGTAAGGAGAGACAGCCTTCTCATTCCAAGTTATATTTAAGTTTCAGTCGATGGGTCATAGAAGTCTGTTGGCTGAGAAGATTCATTTTAACTTTAGCCATCAGATTAATTGTTATGATCTTTTTGTTGAAGAACAGTTAGCTAAAAGGGTTTTTATTTAATTTAAAATTTAAGGAGTATTTAGAGCTCAGTGATGCATCTTCGATTTCTTGAATTAGTATTTGTACTCTGAACTAGCCTGATAATTATAGACTTGGAGAGAATGCGATCTGATCTGATGATTTATTAAAATCCTTATATTTATATGATGATACTTTAACAAAACTTGCAACGCCTTTGCTAATCAAAGTTACTTGACAATTTTCGCTTTAAGGATCCTTAAAAACAAGTTTAAATTTATAATATATTATCCATTATTGAAGGCAGTTAGTATTTGCTGTTTGCTCCAGCAATTATGACTTGATCTTTGAGGGTACTCTCAAAGTAAGGTGGAAGCTTTTATATTGTAGATATAACTTTTATCCTCACTAAGAAATCCTTAATTGCAATTATTATAAAATCATTCTTGATTTTATTATTAATATTAAATGCAACAGCTTAAATTCGAGGATTTGACTCGTGCACATATGTCAGCTTTATTCCAATCAAAATACATATATAAATTTAAGCAAATAAACAATAATCATAAGCAAGCCCACATCCTATTAATTAGACGAAAAATATTCAATGCTTCTATCCATTGATTATTAAAGAAAATACACCAATTATTTCATTAAATTTTTATTATTAGATTTGTTCTTTATAATTTAATATCGAGTTTAAACAGAATTAGTTTGTTTAATTGATAGAGAAAGACCAGATGGTTAAGTAGCAGTACCATTAAAATTATAATAATATAAAGGTCGTCTCTATTTTTAAGACTCCACAGGTTGGTAAACTTGAAGATATTTATCTTATGAAATCAAATTTCAAAGCTGAAGATCCTATTACATAATTGTAATCTACATCCTCGTTAAGCCAAAGACTTCTAAGGAAGCTATCGGCGCAGGTTAATAATTCAAGAGTGAAAGTTATCTCAGAATTTTCTGAGTAGAGATAGTCAAAAATAATAATCACCGATTGAAAATTTAACCACTGTCTTGAAGTTGAAAATGCCGGCTTCATTGCTATTTTCAATAGAAGATTTCGAAAACTAGAGAATTATTTATTTTTGAATGTAGTTTGAAGTAAAAGTAACAGGGAATTCACTTATCTTTCGGGTTTAATCATTTATATCAAACACAGATATTGTTATAGTAAGTGGGTCAGAGCAATAGGAAATTGCGTAACAAGCTAGTTCTAATTCAAATTCGTCTTCTTTATAGTAAGTCAAAGTCTGATAAGCATCTTTTCTCGGTAAACTGCGAACAGAAAATAGTCCATTTACAAAATTTTTACTTTTTAAAAGATTAACTTTTTGTTTATTGAATTGCTGTTAAAAATAAATTATAGTATAAAGTGAATTAGTTAAAGTGTTTAAAAATAGGAACCTCAAATATAATTTAAATCCACTCTTTCAAATGTGAAAAATTGTGGGAAATAATTATTAATTTCCAGTCTTTCTCTTAAATATATTTGTTTGTTTATTCTTTGAGTTTAATCTATATCTTGCGATATGAGTTTTCATTAGACTGGTATTTAAATAAAAATATGATCTCAAATCCTAAAGCTCCATAAAATTGTTAGCACTCTCAATGGTTGCAAAGTCTAATTAGTTAAGTGTCAAGTTAGCATATTAAGTGCCAGAAAAATATTTGGGATTAAATTCTGAAGTGAAAGATGCAGCCGTATAACTAAAAGTTGACTTATAAATTAAAATATAAAAGTAGAAGAGGTGGTTGTTAAGAGTGAGGTATCAATCTATTCACTGATAGAATTGCTGCCGATAAAAGATTTTATTCTTGAGGAGGAAGTTGTCAAACCTTATTTAAATAAAATATATTACACTCATTTTATTTATCCAAGGAAATAGTTCATTTTTTAGTTCCCGAAGAAAGTCACACTTTTGAATTTAAATAGTTAAAAATGACTGAAATATAAAATTTATTGAAAAAAAAGAATTTAAAGTCATAAAGTATTTTCCCTCTCTAGTAGTTGTAATATATAATTTATGAAACAGTTTGTATTTTTTAATGCTATATTTATTTATACTTTTGAATGTCAGACTAGCCACGAAAGTAGAGTAAGAGATTGAAGTACTTGCAACGCTCGTTACAACAGCAGAGTCTAAGTAATTGTTAGAAGATAGAGCGACGTAGTCTATAGTTACTTAACCAGTTTCAGTATTATGTTTCTCATAGTAAAATTGATAAGTATGACTAGTAGAAATATATTCTGCTCCGATGCACTTATAAGATTCAACAGAAGAAATCTGACCATTTAGATTCCTGAATTTAAAAATCACTGATTAATTTGGAAGAAACAAGTTGAGATTCTTTAAAATATTATTTAATATTGATTGGATAATGAATCCCATTGTAGTCCCTTCATCATTAGAATAGCACATAAGGAAGACCCTGTTATCCTAATCATAAGATACTCTCTTAATTTAGATGGGATTATTTAAGGAAAAAGTGGTTGAGGAATATAATAAAAATAAACAATAGTGCCAAGAATATTAGAGCAAACCTTCATTATAGTAGAGAATCTAAAAGAAAATCGGGTTAAGGACTATAAAATAAAGGGGAGAAGGAGGGGGCTGGAGGAGTCCGGGTGGCCAACTGGCAACGGTCGGGAATAGAAATAATCTAAATCGGGTTCGAATCTCAATAAATACAATAATTTAAAATAATTACGCAATTAGGCAAATATCTGATAAGTCCTAAAGGATATCCTGAAATCCAGCTAAAATGTCATAAAAAATCTCGAGTCATTCTAGCATCCCTCTGTACATTGCAATTCGATAGCAGACTAAAAATGGAATGGATTGAGAGAATAGAAGAACACCAATGTGGTGGAAATATCTAAATTCAAATCATACAATATAACAGTAAAACCTCCATTATCAAAATGTAATTTCAGTCATAGTAAAAATAATCAGATTTAAGATAAAGTCATAATTAATAAGGGCTTAGGGGTTATTTTAATCTCTTTTTTTGGTGATTGACGATTTTATTTTAGATTCTCTACTATATTGTAAACTGCTAAACTTAGATATCGACGGACAGAATTTTAGTAGAAGCCAGAAATATAGATTTTACATGAATAAATTATTTTAACAATGGCGATACTGTCTGTCAAAAATATTTTGTAATTCTAGACGGTTGCTCCACATTAACTGTTTGTCTCTTTGCATTAATAGCTCCACACAAACTCAATACTTAGATTCGAGTAGAGGAATTTCATGAACATATACTCTTGGTCCCCATTAATTAAGATTATTGAAATAAAAATTGTAACGTTTAAATTAATGGAGACATAGGGATTCGTGACTCCCCCCGCATTAATGCTTACTCTACTATAAGTGGTTAAAGAGGACTTTACAATTTGCGCTCTTTTTAAACTGCCGTCTTAAACTAAAATAAATTATCTGCGACTCTTACATCCACAAATACTATGGATGTAGAATCTTTAATTTATTATTTTTAGGCAAATCGAGATAATTTAAACTAATTTGAAGTATTTTTGAAAATATCGAGATTAAAGGATTACATCACAATTACTTTTAAAAAAAATTGGGAAAAAATAATAGCTGAAAATGTAGAAATCTAATGATTTGAGCGAGATAATAATATTTTATAACTCCAATTAAAATTTTCAAAATTCCTAAAATAAATTATAGATTTATATTTTCTAAATGAGAGGAAAGGGAGAAAATTAAATTAGAATGAAAATCAAAGCGAATTTATGATTTGCAAGAGATTAGTACCTTAAATAAGAATTTAAATTGAAGCTCAGAATAAAAATCTTAATATTATTTTTTAAGATGAAATTATTATAAAATCTGTTTGAAAGGCTGCAAACATAACGTCTCCTCTAAGAAATAAGCCAGCCGTTCTTAAAAGGCCTAAATTTAAATTAGTAAATGATTGTGAGTATAGGTTTGCAACCATATAATTCCAACAGTAGATGAATATTATTTGCTATAGAGACCAATAGCTGCCTGTTTTCTAAATTTAGAGTTTGAGCTGTAGCTATAATCTATTATCTGCCCTCCAAACACAAAGTTTGGTAGGCTGCTTGGGTCTTCTAAAAATTATTTTTTTTAAAGATAATTCATTGTAGTCGATAAGATCAAATAGAAAGTCCTTTGTTGAGGATTGAAATGTGGTCGGAAATTGATTTTATGAAAAGCAACTCTTTACAGTGTCTGTGAAAATTTCATCAGAACAGATAATTTTATGAATTCTAATAAACTTAATTAAGATCTAGTCGTTGTAAATATTTTATTCATATCATTTAAAAATAGTTTTTCATTGCTTTGAAAAATACATTTTTGAGAATATAGCTTGATAAGGTTAAAATTTCATCTTAAAACAATTTATGAAATAGGATTTAAGAAATAAATACATAATATAGCAAGCCTTTGTTTTATAAGCATATATTACAGTGATATAGAATTTTGAAAAAGAATTCTTACAAGTGAATTAGCAAAATTAGCTTAGCAATATGTTTGGTGGTCATAAGGCAACCAATAATTTTTATTAATAAATAATAATTAAAAATAGAAAAATGAATTATTAGCATATTGCTTTTCCATAATTATGAAACAAAAATTCCTATGAATTGAAATATTTATCTATTAAATTAGAAAATTAAAATCTAGAATCGGTGAATTGGCGCAAAAATCTTAAAGAAGAGGAGTGGATCCTCCAGTCATTATTTAAGATTGTTTATCCAAGCAGCCAGCCAGAAAGTTAATCTTATTAAGTAAGTTCTAGATAATAGCTGAGTAATTAAAAGATGAATATGTGTTATAATAATCTCGAAGGACTTGCGAATGATGCTCTAGTTCTCACTTTTTATAAATGCTAGGCAAAAAATAATCTTATGACTCTTTGAGTTAATTTATTAAAAAGGATGTGACTCTGGGTAACTTTGTAACTATTCAATATATTTCAATCATATAAATCTTCTAAAGATTATATTTCACTGATTTTTTTATCAAAGTTTTCCCTCTAATTATAGAGGGATAAATGCTTAGAGAGTGTTTTATGGAGATTTTACTTGCTAAGCCAGTTTATGCCAAAGCTAAGCCGCGTCTTCTATTTATAGCTTTTATATCCATTAAGGTTTATTAATTTGCCATTTAAAATCTATTATATCATTATCTAAAATATTTTAAAAATAATTTAATTTTAA
>JAJKFJ010023002.1:0-11752 GCA_027382625.1 Tetmemena sp. SeJ-2015
GGTACCCTAGATCAATAGAACGTCAAGTCTTTATAAGTTTTAAAATAATTAAAATTTGTTTAAATCAAAATAGATACCCATATAAAATGAAAACTTAATCCCCTTTATTTTTAATTCTAATAATTTAATCGATTTTTTAATACTATTATTCACCATTTTAAAGAACTTAAAATTTCTAAGTCTCAATATGTTTCCCCTTCTCACTTGTTCCCCTTCACCATTCTACTTCCTCAGATTTGTTTTTATCAAACTGTTATCATGGTAGAATATTTCTAATGGCTGATCTAATCTTGTAAAGCCAGGAGATAGGGTTATTTTTAACTACATCATACAACTATCTTTTGCATGCACTCCTTCATATTATTGCAAAGTTAATGTTGAAATATGTTCTCAACCCACGTCACGAACTCTTTCTCTTAATATTTGAAATCAATATCTAAATATGCTATCAACAAATGTTTTATTTTAATTTATAAGCTTAGCTATACTTTTCTATAAATTTGAAAGGGGAATGAAAATAAGGTAAGAATAAAGTTTACAAATTAATATAATGGATGAAGAGATTTTGAAATAATATATGATGAATACGAATGAAAAATCGTCAATCGTATGTTCTAAAATACATTTGAAACCTATTTAAAAATATCAGTAATATATTTGTCTTATTTAATTAATGCTTTCATTCCAAAATTAAATAAATGAGAAGAGATAGTCGACTTTAAAAAGCGCAAGAACTCATTCATAATAATCAGTTTCTTGCCAAATCTAATTAAACTTCAATAAAAAAAAATTTTCACAATATTTTAAATTTGCAAATTTTACTTAAATATTTATTCTATCATTTCCCCATTCCCTTCTATTTTAATTTTCTTGTTTTAGAGAATGAAAAGCTCAGTAATTTAAGTTGTACAATCCTCCTAAGCTCGGCTATTTCTAAAATAAGACAAGAGACTGTGATACTAAAATTTGCAAATTGAATTAAATTTCCAACAGTCGAATTGATGACTTTGAGAGATAGGAAAAATCAAACTTTTAAGTAAATTGGTAAAAGAAAAAAAAATCCTTAAAATGAAATAAAACTAAATATTATAACAAATTATTTATTAAATTTTTTTGTTACTTTAAATTTTTTCAATTTTATTTTAAAAAAAGTTCCAATTTTTCATTGTTTCAATATAATTAAGGAATTATAAAGCATTTAAGCTATTAAAAAATTCATCAAGATTTTGATTTAGTTCTTTTTTATAATTTATCATTTGACAAGATCTTCTTTCGGAAAATTTATGTGTAAGCAAAAATAAATGGTAATAATCTGAGAACAGAAATTAAATGGATTTCTCGTTTCTAATTAATCTATTCTAAAGGCCCCTAAATTCATTAATTTATAAATTGATGAGCATATTGTGCTCCTTTCTTTCACCTGTTTACATAAAAAAATAAAAATAACAATATTTAAGGATTTTTACTCAGATGATAAGTTATGTCTTATGATAAGTTATATAGGCCTATATTTAACAAGGACTTTATAACTAATTTCATATTGCTTATTTTGTATTATGTTTAAATTAAATAATATCATCGATAATTTCTATTATATGAGAAATCTGGTAAAAATCCGAGGAGAGTATTACCAAAATTTTTTGCAATCAAAACCCAAAAATGACAGAATATGATAAGAAATTGAAAATAATTTGTGTATAATTAATTTCCTTATTATTGTAAAAATCAAGGGTGAAGTCAAAATTTGAGAAATAAATAAATAGGCAGACACAATAAATCATCTCCTATATGCATATTAATCTATAACCACGCCAGATTATTCGGACTCAGATAGACATAATCTCCTTACTCTCTATTCCTGATTTGACCTCTGCTTATTATCATAACTCGGCTGCTATAATTATACTGATCCAGCTAATATAAAGACCCGCGAGTAAAATATATTAATAAAATGAAATAAATAGGAAATTAAAAACCCCCAAAAAAACCCCATAAAATGATAAGAAAGTGAAAATAAGTTGATTAAATTTTTTAACCCTAAACGGCAATCAAAGTCTTCTAGGAAGGTGCCCTTGACGTCTGTTAATTCCTAAATTTTTTACCTGCTTCCTCTATCTCAGAAAACTGAGTGTTGGGTTTTCATGGTTTTTTGATTTTACTCTCTAACTTTTCAAAGGTTCTGATCCCTTGTTATCTTACAATGTCTTGTTGCGAATTATTTTGCATCATCTTACTTTCACACTAGTATATTCCTCGGGTTTCATACGCATTCAAGTATGATTGCAACTATGGACCAAATGCCCCACTGATAAACCGTTGGCAAGTTGTTTTTTGGGAAGTAGCCGATTTCCCTTGCACCGATGCTTCCTAAATGTTTTCTCTTTTTACAACTTGTTGAAGTCTATAAAGTTGCTCTGACTGGTTCAAAGTTTATAAAGAGTTTCTGGTTGGTCCGAACCCCAACTCATCCTCCATCCCCCCTCAAACGAGGTCAGTGAAAAATAGCAGTAACTAGTATTGTTGGCTCGTGAAAAATTCTTAGGTTTCCCATTTGGGAAGGAAAATGGCATGAATATGACGTAAGAACACCAGCAAGTTTTAAGCGTACTTAAGTTTTTGTCCCGCTTCTCTCAACACTGTCATTCGTTCGCGAACTCAGCCCTCTTTTTCCCTTCTTTAAAAAGGTATTCGTAAGGGAAGATTTGTAAGCATATCTTCTTGTTGATTTTTCTTGTTCGATCAGCAAGGTGGAGGAAATTTTAAACACACTCCCCCAAAAGTTACAACTTCAAGCATGGAGTCTTGCTTTGAGTACTGAAACTTTACTGAAAATAACTAAGGCTTCTAATTTTTAAAAAAAATTTTTTTTTTCATTTAATTTCCTTTAATATTGTTCCAATAAAGAGTTGAGCATTTCTAGCATTCAAATACTTATTATAATATAGTTAAAATTTTAATCGAAATCAAAATCAAATTAAAATAATAAATGAAGAGATTTAAATTCGTGTCAATTAATATTTGTCTAACCACTTAAATATGGAGCATGTTCGATAGCTTCTTTAATTTTATTTATAGTCTGTTTTTCCGTCATTACAATATCTGCTCTCTATTAAGATATATGATTTGCACAAATCGTATATTTCTAAATTTTCTATTTATTCAATCTTGTGCTAGCTCCGCTCACAGCGAGCGATATTCAAGATCGAATGGTATAATCATTAATTAAAATTAGCTAAGTTTAACTGTCGCGTGAATCGTAATTTCGAATTATTATTTTAATTTAATTATATTCTGTATTAAATTCTGGGGTTTAATATATTCAATTGGATCAAGAACAATTCCAAGACAAATTATGCAGATGAAGTTAAAATAAATCAGTATAACCTTATTTTAATGTTAAGTGGTTATCCAACTAATCGGCTTGATTTTCACCCGAGTAGAAAAAATCTTAACTGAGATAGGGCAGTTCCTCCTCCTCCAAGGTAGAAGATTTACTTCAAATAATTTATTGTAAATACTTCTAATTTTAAGTTTAATTTATTGAAAATTTGTTGTAATGTTTCTCTTATATCATATGATTTAAACTCTTTATTGTAAAGTATGCATTCCTCAACCCAGAATTAAAAAATTCTAAAATTGAGAATTATTTTTAGTTTAGGTTTTAATTATAAAATTTGTATAAATTATTTATTGCAAAAATATTTCTTCTAAATATATTAGAATGAAATGCCCAAAGAAATGCGGGGCAAATGAATATAAGGAAGTCAATAGATTTGTGCTAAACCTCCTAAAACCACTCAAATTTTACTGTCAGTTCAAACCAAGATGCAACTAGATCATCAATTACGAGTAATACAAATAGCACTACATGAGTTGCAATAAAAGTTAAGGATGTAAACATTTATTTAATTTATACTAAAAATGTGCAGGTGAAGGCTGCAAAGTTCAGATTAAGAAAATCCTCAATGAACTAAAGACGCAAAATTAAATTCAACAAAATTAACAAAAGGAAATAGAATAGCTAAAGATTACTAACAATGAACTCAAGAAAACAGTAGATGAGCTCAAAACTACAATATAATCTATGAGGAACGGAAATACTGTCAGAAATTTGTACTAGCCACCTAGATAATAATTCCAGTTTATTAGTTAACAAAAATTATAATTTTTAAGAGCATATAAATTAATAAGCTGATAAAAAATAACTAGTTTCTAATACAAATAAAGAAAAGTTTTTTATACAAGATTTTTAACAAATTTAATTTTATTAAAAGAGAGTTGTATACTTTCTCTGACAATTTACTATAAGTTGTAAATAAAAGAAGCATAAATAGCAAAAATAAAAGTCTTCAAATGCGATTTAAAATTATAATCCTCCAAAAAATCTTTAAGATGTTAAAGTTATCTAATTATAACAATATTATCTTCTTTAGAGATAAATTGATATTGGCTAATTATGCTATCATAATTGGAAAATAAATGGTCAATTTTTAACATTAAATCCTAAAGACAGATAATTCTGATGGCATTAAAATCATCTTAATATTTTTCTCATTAAAACTGATATCGATTTTTACATATATAGCTGAGAATTTAATGGAAAAATTAATTAAATTTTTTTTTTAAAATTAAAATGGAACAATTTTGTGTCATTGAAGTGTGTCTTTTAAATAATAAATAGACTTCGATTCAGTTTAAATTCAAAAATTTTTTATCCTTGAATTTTTTATCCAGAAAAAGAGTTTAAAAGCACAAAGTTTTAAAATTGAAGGTTTTGGGATTTTGCTAATCATATCTCGCTGCTGAAGGTTTTTAAAAATTAAAGAAGAAACTCTATTAATTTTAATGATCTATCGAACCCCCCATAAGGGGTTACGTAGCTCACATTTCAACGACCAAAATTTTAAAAATTTTTATTTATTATTTTAAATTAATTCCGATTTCCATTTAATTTTTAAATATAATTATTTTAATTAAAATCAATAATAATTGAAAATAATAACTCAGGTGCTGCAACATAAGTCAGTTTAAATAACAGGTTCAACTTCTGATCTGCAGCTTATTCGAAAGATTATACAGTTCTAACACTGCTATGGAATTCGCCACAATCCATGTACCTCTCTATTAGACACACTACACCACTTTCCATGGATTCATAAACTAGTTCGCCTAAAGGGGGTAAAGAACTAGCAGGGAAAAGTAATGGCCCGGCTAATCCCCCAACCAAGCCGTTTGTCACTTTTCCTAGATTTTAACTTTCTAATTTAATATTGAGTTATAATAAGAATTTAAATAGGAAAAACTTTAGCTGTCTTTGATTTAATCCATTTTAATTTAATAATTACTTAATATTTTATTAAATTCTCAGTTAAAATCGTAATTTTTTTAAAGCTTTTTTTTCCCTATTAAATAGGTTAAAAAGTTAAATTTTTTAACAAAAATTTCTCCCCCAAATTTTAAGTTCCGAAAAAAAAAAAATTAATTTTATAGGATATTAAAAATTAAAAAATTATGAAATATTTGGAAAAAAAAAATTTTTTAAAATTAAATACCTGTTTGGGGTAGATAATTACAAAAAATTTTTTAAATTTTTCAAATATGATATTAAATAATTAAAAATTTTTTTTTGATTTATGTTTTAGTTTTTAATTTTATCAGCAAATTGTTTAAAGCAAATATTTCTACTTTTGAAGCAAACTGGTAGTAAAATTAAAGAATAATATCAGATAATTTGTTTGGTTGATAGTCAATCAAAATTTAAGCAATGATTTTTTCTTAAATTAAATCTACAGCTCTTATCTGCCGAAAGAGAGGCGAAAATTATTTGATAATAGTAACTAATTTTTTGAAAAATCTTTATCATCATATATCTCTTAGCTAGAACACTTTAAATTTTGTAAAAAATTTTTGAATTAAAAACTTTAAATTTTTAAATTAATAAAATTTTTTCCAAAATTTATTTGTTAAAATTTATTTTTTTGTTAACTTTCAATTTGTATCAGCCAAATATGATTCGGATAAAATAAGAAATAGAATTTTATTTTATGTTAATCTTCCTTTAAAATCTAAAATATTATTTAAATTTTTTTTAAAATTAAAAACGAAAAGAATTTTTTTTAAGCAAAAATCTAAAAAAAAATAAAAAAGGGGGAGAATGTAACTTGACACCTCAAAAAATTAAATCAATCTCTTATTGAGACAATCCTATTTTTTTCGGACCATTCGAGTCTTAAATAAATGCGTAATAAAGTTAAATTTGCTAGCCTTAAAAGACAAATTAAGAATTTAAAGAAAAATTTTATGAAAAGTTTAAAATTAAAAAAAGAATATTTTTAAAACTGTTAAAACATAAAATTTAATTTTTTTTAAGGGGCCATCATAGAAATTAGGCAAAGTCGGAATTTTTCCAACCCAATTTTTCTTATCTTAAAAGGGATGAAAATATATTAAAAAATAAATTTAAATTTTTTAAAAAAAATTTAAATCATTCAGTATGCCATCATTTAAAACTAAAAAAAGCTAGTTGCTCACAAAATCATAGTCTTATGTTTATTTAATAACGTTATTTAACTTCCTTCATTTTTAACTACTTTAACTTTCCTTAGTTAAGAAAAGAATAATTGGTTAGAGATAAACTCTGAGATTTGACCTTATTTAACTATAGATAGAGGATATCACACTCTAAAAAAAATAATTAATTTATGATTTAGAATAGTTTTACATAAATATCGAAAATTTCTAAATTTAATCTTTAGCAACAATTTAACAAATTTTTTCTTTAAAAATTCTTGATTTTATTCTCAAGCCTTGCAAATTTTACTTTTGACCCATTTTTGTTGTGATTGGGCGATTCGTCAAAACAATAGGCCTCTCTCAATCAGTGGTTGAATGAATTATTTGAGGTTTCAAGATAAGTGCTTCCACCTAAATCAATAGTTTTTTTTTAATTTGCACGAGTCATATTTTTAATGAAAATTCTTTATATTATTTTTCATTAAAGTTATTAATGAACTTATAAATAAAATATTTATTTTTAATTTAATCACAAGCAATGAAATGCGCAAATGGGCACATCCTTTATAAGCAATATTAACAAAATCAGTTAAAAGAATATATTTACTCTTAAAAATTGATCATTTAAATAGCATCTAAATTGAATTATTTTTAATTAAAAAATAATTTCTCTTATTTACTTAAAAATTTAATTCTTTTAAAATTTAATAATTTATTAAATAGAATATTTAGTGAATAAATAAAATAAATAATAGCCTTACCCTTTAAGTTCAATTCGCTGCGATATTTGTAAAAGAGATAAGATACATAAAGACGGCCATATTTACCACTGTGAAAAGGATAGATTCATTTGCAACTATAATTATATATTTTTTAAAATATCAATGAAATAAATTAAACTACGATGTTTGCATAGAATGTTTTAATAAGCACTCACAATAAAAGTGAATTATTTTGGAACCAAATATATCAATTTATTATTCTGAAATATCCTTAAAAATTTTTGGGCCCGGACAAAAAAGTTTTTAATTAAATTTTTTTTTTTTTCTTTTCCCACAGTGGTAAATATGGCCGTCTTTATGTATCTTATCTCTTTTACAAATATCGCAGCGAATTGAACTTAAAGGGTAAGGCTATTATTTATTTTATTTATTCACTAAATATTCTATTTAATAAATTATTAAATTTTAAAAGAATTAAATTTTTAAGTAAATAAGAGAAATTATTTTTTAATTAAAAATAATTCAATTTAGATGCTATTTAAATGATCAATTTTTAAGAGTAAATATATTCTTTTAACTGATTTTGTTAATATTGCTTATAAAGGATGTGCCCATTTGCGCATTTCATTGCTTGTGATTAAATTAAAAATAAATATTTTAAATTTTTAATTTTTAAAAAATTTAATTGAAAAAAATTAAAGTTTTATTTTAAAAAATTCCTTCCCTTTTTTAAAAAAAAACTTTTTTAGGGGAAAACTTAATTTTAAAAACCCCAAAAAAATTCAAAATTTTTAAAGAAAGGAAGGAAAAAATTTTTTACGAATCGCCCAATCACAACAAAAATGGGTCAAAAGTAAAATTTGCAAGGCTTGAGAATAAAATCAAGAATTTTTAAAGAAAAAATTTGTTAAATTGTTGCTAAAGATTAAATTTAGAAATTTTCGATATTTATGTAAAACTATTCTAAATCATAAATTAATTATTTTTTTAGAGTGTGATATCCTCTATCTATAGTTAAATAAGGTCAAATCTCAGAGTTTATCTCTAACCAATTATTCTTTTCTTAACTAAGGAAAGTTAAAGTAGTTAAAAATGAAGGAAGTTAAATAACGTTATTAAATAAACATAAGACTATGATTTTGTGAGCAACTAGCTTTTTTTAGTTTTAAATGATGGCATACTGAATGAGTCCTTAATTACCCTATTCTTTTTTAAAAAATTTAAGATTTATTCATTTTAATATATTTTCACTCTCCTTCGTTAAGATAAGAATAATTGGTTAGAGAAACTCTCTGAGCTTTGACCTAATTTAACTATAGATAAAGGATATCACACTCTAAAGAATAATTAATTTATGATTTATATCAGTTTATAAAAATATCTCAAATTTATAAATTAATTTTCAACACTTTTCATAAAATTTTTCTTTAAATTCTTAATTTGTCTTTTAAGGCTAGCAAATTTAACTTTATTACGCATTTATTTAAGACTCGAATGGTCCGAAAAAAATAGGATTGTCTCAATAAGAGATTGATTTAATTTTTTGAGGTGTCAAGTTACATTCTCCCCCTTTGATTTCATTAAGTTTTTATGTATATTTTGCTTAAAAATAATTCTTATTGCGCATTTTAACTTGTGTAATTAATTAGAATTTAAATAATATTTAGATTATTGAAATGGAAGATAGGTCAACATAAAATAAAATTCTATTTCTTATTTTATCCGAATCATATTTGGCTGATACAAATTGAAAGTTAAGCAAAAGGGAAATGAATTTCAAAGGAAGGAAAAAATTTTATGATAATTTTAAAAAAAAATTTAAATTAAAATTTTAAAATTTTTTAAAAGGAAAAAATTTAAAGGTTTCAAGAAAATTATGATGATAAAGATTTTTCAAATAAAGTTAGTTACATATTATCAAATAATTTTCGCCTCTCTTTCGGCAGATAAGAGCTGTAGATTTAATTTAAGAAAAAATCATTGCTTAAATTTTGATTGACTATCAACCAATCAAATTATCTGATATTATTCTATTAATTTTACTACCAGTTTGCTTCAAGAGTAGAAATATTTGCTTTAAACAATTTGCTGATAAAATTAAAAACTAAAACATAAGATCTTAAGAAATAAATTGATTTTAATTCATTTATATATCTATGATTTCAAGCAAAAATTTAAAACTCGCATTTTAATTGTGAATTATCTATCCTCTATAATCAGGATATTATAATTTGTAAATAATTTAAATTTATTCCAAAGTTTTGATTAAATTATTTAAATTTTTAATTCCTAAAAAAAAGGGTTTTGGAAGTTTTAAAAAACTTTGGGAAAATTTTTAAATTTTTTAAAAAATTTAATTGTTTAAGGGGGCCTAAAAATAGGGAAAAAAAAGCTTTGAAAAAAAAATTTAAAGTTTTAAAAAGGAATTTAATTATTGAAATTTTTAAATTTAAAAGGAAAAAAAGGGAAGTAAAGTTTTTAATTTAAATTCTTATTATAACTCAATATTAAATTAGAAAGTTAAAATCTAGGACCAATCGTGCTATCAAAGCGGCTTGGCTCGGGTAGGGAGATTAGCCGGCCATTACTCTTTGGCCCTGCTATGTTGCGTTTATCCCCCTTTAGGCGAACTAGTTTATTAATCCGTGGTAAGTGGTGTAGTGTGTCTAATAGAGAGGTACATGGATTGTGGCGAATTCCATAGCAGTGTTAGAACTGTATAATCTTTCGAATAAGCTGCAGATCAGAAGTTGAACCTGTTATTTAAACTGACTCTATGTTGCAGCACCTGAGTTATTATTTTCAATTATTATTGATTTTAATTAAATTATATATTATATTTAAAAATTAAATGGAAATCGGAATTAATTTAAAATAATAAATGAAAAGTTTTAAAATTTTGGTCGTTGAAATGTGAGCTACGTAACCCATTATGGGGCTTGTTCGATAGATCATTGAAAATTAATACGAGTTTCTTCTTTAATCATGTTTGAAGCACCTCTCAGCAGCGAGATATGATTCACGCAAACTCCCAAACACCAAATATCAACTTTGTAAGAACTTGTGTCGCTTATAATCTTGACTGAGCCTCCCACACAAAAGTTGCAAGGATAAAAAGTTCTTAGAATTTAATGCTGAATCGAATGATCTATTTATTATTTAAATCTGACACACTTCAACTGACACAAAATTGTTCCATTTTAATTTTAAAAAAATAATTTAATTCAATTTTCCATTAAATTCTCAGCTATATATGTAAAAATCGATATCAGTTTTAATGAGAAAAATATTAATATGATCTTAATGCTACCAGAATTATCTTTCTTTAAGATTTAATGTTAAAAATTGACCATTTATATTCCAATTATGAGAGCACAATTAGCCAATATCAATTTATCTTCTAAAGAAGATAATATTGTTATAATTAGATAACTTTAACATCTTAAAGATTTGTTGGAGGATTATAATTTTAAAGCGCATTTGAAGACTTTTATTTTTGCTATTTATGCTTCTTTTATTTACAACTTATAGTAAATTGTCAGAGAAAGTATACAACTCTCTTTTAATAAAATTATATTTTTTTTAAATCTTGTATAAAAAAAATTTTCTTTATTTGATTAGAAACTAGTTATTTTTTATCAGCTTATTAATTTATATGCTCTTAAAAATTTAATTTTTGTTAACTTAAAAAACTGGAATTATTATCTAGGTGGCTAGTACAAATTTCTGACAGTATTTCCGTTCCTCATAGATTATATTGTAGTTTTGAGCTCATCTACTGTTTTCTTGAGTTCATTGTTAGTAATCTTTAGCTATTCTATTTCCTTTTGTTAATTTTTTGAATTTAATTTTGCGGGCTTTAGTTCATTGAGGATTTTCTTAATCTGAACTTTGCAGCCTTCACCTGCACATTTTTAGTATAAATTAAATAAATGTTTACATCCTTAACTTTTATTGCAACTCATGTAGTGCTATTTGTATTACTCGTAATTGATGATCTAGTTGCATCTTGGTTTGAACTGACAGTAAAATTTGAGTGGTTTTAGGAGGTTTAGCACAAATCTATTGACTTCCTTATATTCATTTGCCCCGCATTTCTTTGGGCATTTCATTCTAATATATTTAGAAGAAATATTTTTGCAATAAATAATTTTTTAAAATTTTAAATTAAAACCTTTAAAAAAAAATAAACTCAAAAATTTTTTAAATTTTGGGTTGAGGAATGCATACTTTACAATAAAGAGTTTAAATCATATGATATAAGAGAAACATTACAACAAATTTTCAGATATAGATATAAACTTAAAATTAGAAGTATTTACAATATAATTATGGTTGAGAGTAAATCTTCTACCTTGGAGGAGGAGGAACTGCCCTATCTCAGTTAAGATTTTTTCTACTCGGGTGAAAATCAAGCCGATTAGTTGGATAACCACTTAACATTAAAATAAGGTTATACTGATTTATTTTAACTTCATCTGCATAATTTGTCTTGGAATTGTTCTTGATCCAATTGA
>JAJKFJ010023003.1:0-12270 GCA_027382625.1 Tetmemena sp. SeJ-2015
CCCTCATCGAATTCTAAGTTTCAAATGGGGGAAACACCCAATTATTTAAATTGATTAAAATTTCGCCAAAAAAGCGCATTAAATTTGGAGAGCGCGAAAAAGATTTCCAAGTTTGTTTTCCTTATCTCAAACTCTCCGTAAACTGTACAAACTTTATCGTTGAAAGGGTAAAGTACAAAATTTGTGAATGGGAGTAAAGGCGCTTAAAACTTCATTTAACCCATTTTTATTATAATAACCCAAAATTTTTTTTACGCTGCGGGCCTCGGGTTTGTGGGGGGGGGAAATAGCGTAATTTTGTATGTGCTGCGAAGCTGTGTTCAACAAAAAAACCCCTTCATGAAAAAAGAGTTGGAACAAGAACACGATAAATGAATTTTACGGTGAAAGTAAATATAATTACAAGTGCTTTTACTTGAAAAAAATCAGCGAAGATCGGGCTTAGAACCTTAGCCCTTCTTCCTCGTCTTAAAGCGAGAGCAGTATTTTGGTTCCTTAAGAAGTAAAAGAGAAAGACACAGAGGGTGAGATCGTTCTACTCGTTGAAAAACCTCAGCGTCCCCAAGAAAAAGGAAGCAAAAAAGGGCATACCTATTTAAAATCCTCCTGTTTTTAATTTTCCCAATACTCGCCAAGTTCAAGGGCATTGAGTTTTTCTGGAATTTAGTTAAGGGACACTATAAAAAGCTGCTGCTCTACCATTGGGGCTGTTTAAAGGGGCTATGTTTCAGGGGATTTAATAGGGGAGTAGTTGTAAGAGAGTGGAAAAAAAGGAAAACAAATTTAAATGTCGAGAAAAAGGTAGAGTGAATATTTGGGAAAAAGTATTTAAGTTTAAATTTTTAAATGTGATTAAATTTGTAAATTTTGGGTTTATCGGGGAAGAAGGGTTTTTTAAAGGGGTTTCCCTTTCCTTTCTTTGGGCCGCACATGGACCTAGTTTCCTCATCTTCAAAACCTCCCCCGCATCTTGTGCTTTCTCGTGTCCCAAAATTTGTATAGTGATAGACGTTGTCACCTCGATGCTTGTATTTTTTTTTTCCCGGGTGTCTGAATATTTTTGCTCCTCCTTATTAAGAAAAGATCCCAGTCCCGGGGTTTCTCAAACACAGTTAAAAAAAATTTTACTAGAGAAGTAGGGTTTATTCTGAAGCTGCTCAAACCATTCGTCGCTGAAAATTTCCTTGTTCTTTTGGGGTGGGGTTCTCCTCAATTAGAATTTTTTCCCGGGTGTGCATTTTAAAAGGGTTCTTTTGGGAGGTACCCCGGGCACTCAGTAGAAAGGAGCCAAAAAAAGGCCCCCTTCGTTTGGCAATTGTTTGAGATTGTTTCTTGTTAGGAAGGAATAGGGAAAACCCCCGGATCTCCCATCGCATGTCATACAAAATTTAGGGGCTGATGAGAATCGGGTTTATTTTGGGGGATCTCCATCATTTTGAATGTTTTTTTTTGAAAAGGTTTTTCCCTTCTCATCAGCAAAAATTTGGGCTTTTAAAGGAAAACGAGATCTTTTTTCCCATCCCTTAAAAATAAAACCCCATAATTGATAAGAAAGTGAAAAATAAGTTGTGTATTTTTTAAATTTCTTTATTAATATTTAAATCAAAGCAAAATTTTTAAACCCTAAAAGGCCCAATCAAAAAGTCTTTTTGGAAAAGGTGACCTTGACGTTGTCTATACCCTTTAAATTTTTATCCCTTTAAGGGGCTTCCCCTATCTAAAGATAATGGGGTTTTTGGTTTTTCATAGGTTGCTTGATTTTTTACTTTGTTTACAAACTTTTTAAAGGGTTTCTGTTTCCTTTGGGTCTATTTTTAAAAATGTTTGTTGCGAATTAAATTGCACCCATCTTAAATTTTCCACTGGGTATATTCCTCGGGTTTCAATGGGAATTCAATTTATGATTGAAACATAAAACCAAAGGGCCCCAGAAATAAACCGTTACCAAGTCTGTTTCTATGGGAAATAGCCTGCAGTTCCTTGAAAACCGATCCCTTCCTCAATGTTTTTTTTTCTTACAAACTTGTTGAAGTCTATGACATTTTCTCTGACTGGTTCAAAGTTTATCATAATGTTCTCTGGCTTGAGAATTCTTCACTTTTAAATCGCAACCCCATCTTTCCCTCTAACGAGGTATTAAAGAATAGATTTAATCTAGTATTTGTTGCCCCTCGTGCTGAGAAATTCCCTTATGTAAATTCCCCCTTTTGGGAAGGCGAAGGGGCAAATGTAAATGATCGATAAGAACCCCAGCGGGAGTTAAGAACTTACTAGCTCAAGTTTTTTTGTCCCCCCGCTTCTTCAACATTGCCCAAAAGTTTTTTGGGCGAATAAAGCCCTCTTTTTTCCCTTCTTTCAAGGTTTTTGAAAGGGAAAGATCTTGTAAGCATACTCTTTTGAAATGATGGTGCCCCCTTCGCTTCGCTTTCAGAAGGGGGAGGAAAATTTTAAAACATTTCCTCCAAAGTTAAACTCCAAAGGGAAGCCCTTGCTTTGAGTTTGCTAAAACTTTACTGATCCAAAATAAGGTTTCTGATTCATGAATCAATTTTTTCCCCCTTTTTTCCCTTTCCTTGCTTCCTCTTTATTAAACCCTTTTAAAGGTATCTTTGCTTCCCTTTAGCGGGGCCCCCATCTTTAAATTTTCCCTTTAAATCCTTAAATTAGGGAACTCACCCAGGGCTTTTTTCCCCAAATTTGTTTCTTGGGGAAAAGCAGAGTGAGAGAATGTCTGCTCACAATTTGGGGAAAAAGGTTAGCAAAGCCCACTTTCTAAGCTTCATATAAATTTGGGTTTGTAAAGCTGAGTGGATTTCCCTTTGATGTCCCGTTTGGGGGGGTTTTTTGAGGATTTTTCGAACTGTGGGTTGACATTACTGGGAATTCAAAAAGTTTTTTCTCCTCTTTGATTTGGAGCAGCAACAAAAGGAGCATCCAGGTGCGATGGGTTTTAAACGCCCCCCGGGATTTCTCAATTTTTGGTTTGACAATTTAAAGCCCCGAGATCTCTTGCTCGAGCTAAGAGAGGCTCTCCCTTGCATTTTAAAGTGCCCCACAGCATCTTTTTTGGGGTTGCTGTTGAAAAATTAAAATTTAGTTGTGTTTACAAATTGTATTTGGGTTTCTTAGCTAGGTTGGTTGCCATTTTAAATTAAAATTTTAAAATTATGAAGAGCCCCCCATTTAAATTTTTTTGGGAAATCTTTTTCCCTTTTGGGTGCGGGACCCATTTCAAGAACTCAATTAAAAACCATTTTGATGCTTATTTTCTTTTTAAATTGAATATTCCTATTTATCTCTTATTCTGCTTGATTTTGCTACAAAATTAATTTTAAAAACGAGTTAGAAATGCTGTTTAATTCCTTTGGAAACCCAAAGGTTTTTAAATTTTCGACGTCAAAAAGGCTTAAAAAAAAGTCCCAAACTAATTTCATTCCCAAGGCGATTAAACCCTACAAATTTTAATTTGCAGAATTTAGTATTGCTACTAAAAAAATTTTTAAAGGGTATAATTAGTTTAATTTAAGGGACCCAAACCCAAATATAAAAAGGAGCTCCATTTCAAAAATTGAAACCTGATTGGGCCTTAGTTTCTGCTTATTTTTTTCAGCTTGTAACCCTAAGGATTTTACTAAAAATTTGTAAGATTTTAAGCTTCTTTTGGATCAAAGATCTTAATAAATAACTTTTGAATTTTCAAATTTTGAAAACAAAGGGGTACCCGAGCAAGATGGTGGAAAATTTAAATTTTTTAAGGGGGTTTTTAAAAAAGGGGGACGAAAGGGGTTGGGGAACAGGTTCCGAACCCGGGAAAGGGACCTCTACGGGTTCCTCATTTTCCCCCGGAAAAGAACCCTTTTTTTAAAAATCTCATAGGGAGTTTAAAAATTGGGTTTTTTCCCTTCCCGGAAAAAAATGTATGGAACAAAGTTCTCGTTCCAAAGCAATTTTTTTCTGATGAGAAAGAAAGCTTCTCAAAAAAAATTCGATTTTCAACATAAAGGAGACCCAAAATACCCGAATCTTCAGCCAAAATTATGAAATGAGAGCGATGGGAGATCCGGGGGTTTGCTCTTTTCCCTTTCCCTAACAAGGAACCCTTTCAAAAAAAGGGTTGCCAGAACAAAGGGGTTTTTCTTTGGCCCCTTTGTTTATTTAAACGTGCAGAGTCCTAAAAGAGATAAATTGAAGATGCAAAAGGGAAGAGATTCTAAGTAGAGGAAAAACCGACCCAAAAAAGAAAGGGAATAGTTATAGGACGAAGGGTTTGAAAACTTAAAGAAGTATCCCAAACTTTCTATTTAATTTTTAAAAGAGTTTAACGTGTAGAAAACCCTGGCACGGCATCTACTTTAAAGAAGGGAGAGAGAAAAGGGGTTTCAGAGAAAAGGAAGAAAAATACAAGCATCGAGGGAGCAAGCGTCCTATAAACTATAAAAAACCCTGGGGGGAAACGACGAGAGGGCCATAGAGCGGGAGCGGGTTCAAAAGATGAGGAAGCTAGGCCCAAATGTGCGGGCCCAACAGAAGGAAAAAGGAAAACCTCTTAAAAATCCCTTTTTCCCCAAGATAAGCAAAAGTAAACAAATTAAGTCAGCATTAAGTTAAGTTTAAAATTATTTTTCCAAAATTTCATCTCCCTTTATTGCACTAATTTTGTCTTCTCTTTTTCCATCTTTTCAATACTCATTATTAAATCCTTTTGTATCGATAGTTTTAATCATGAATCAAGTGATAGAGCAGCAGTTCTTATAGTGCCCCTTAACTAAGTTCCAGCAGAAAAAATTCATCCCGGTTTGAACTCTGGGGGAGAAATGGAACTTTAAAAAAAACAGGGTGTGTTAAACTCAGCGTATGTTCTTGTTTCCTTTTTGTTTTGGGTTGTACGTTTGGGGTTTTTCAACGAGTAGAAGATCTCCCCCGTCTGTGATCTTCTCTTTGAGTTTCTTAAGGAACGCAAACATACTGCTCTCGTTGAAAAGAGCGGGGGATGAAGGACAAAAGCTTCAAAAGCCGAGTCTTCGCTGATTCCTAAATTAACGCACTTGAAAGTTATTTTTATTTTTAACTGGAAAAACTTCTATGTTACGGCTTCTTGTCCCAACTCTTCTTCATGAAGGTGTTTGTGGGGAAACGCTTCGTAAAAGCACATACAAACTTCACGTATCCCTCTCACCCTACCAGTAGTCGTAAATATATTTCAGATTATTTTAAAAAAATTGGCTTAGTGAAGTTTATAAGGCGCTTCACTCGTTTCACAGTTTTGACGTTATGCCATTTCAACGATAAATTTTTGCTACGGTCTACGGAGAGATCTTGATAAAAGGAAACTATTTAGGGAAATCTTGGCGTTTACCCCAAACTAAAGTGGGGCTTAGTGGCGAAGAGTTTGGGGGAATCAAATAATTAAGGGCCCACATCTTGAAACTTAGAAGTGCGAAGAGGAACAGCTGCAACTCCTAACTTTCTATCCCGCAAAGCAACTTTTTAAATCGAGAGTATAGTGCGCGCTGGCATCCCCAACTTTTTTCGATGGAGTTTTAGTTGAGAAGTGGTATTACTTTTCTGAAGGGGGAAATACATCCATACCTTTAAATCAAAATAAAAATAGATAGGGGGGATCATGTTTTATTTTTGAAGTAATTTCCCCTTTCTCAGAAAAGGTATTTAAAAAAAAATTTCCCTTATTTGGGCTTTTTTAAATTTAAGGGGTTTTGACTTGAAAGGGGGAAAGGGGTCAAAAAGGGCCTTTACTCACTTAGAAAATTTCACATCTGGAAAAGGGAGTCTATTGGGGTACGAAGAGGGTTTTTCTATACGTTTGCATAGTTCACGAAGGGGCCTGCCTCACCTTACATGCTGCTGGAGGTACTAGAAGCTATGCTCGCTATAGTAAAAGGCATCCATAGTCAAGGAGTCACCCACAGATGCCTGAGCCCAACCTACTTTTTTATCAAAGGGCCGAGCCCACCCAAAGTCTACTTGGGGAACTTCGAGTATGCTTCTATCCCTGGCTAAACCAGCTTCGAGTAAGACCTGCCTCCAATCCCATGGATCAGGCATCGTGAGGTCGCAGAGATAGTGCAAGCCAAACCATGCCTGGACACCTACTCGATGGGTCTCATCGTCTGCAGCGGCTTCTTAAAAGAGCCCCTGCTTTCACTCACGACTCAGCATGGCTCGGTGAAGCAGGCGCTGCTCTTCAACTGCTGGCAAGCAGAGTACTCTTACTATGAGAAGTGGCTCATGCAATCCTTGGCAAACTTCACAGGTTAGAATAAACTATATCAGACTTGCAATAAAAACTTAAGAAGGTATTTAAAGCCATGATTATTATTTTGTAGATTAAATTTTATTCTGTATTTTCTAATGATTCTTATCTACTCATCAAGCTCTATCATATGGTATATTAATATAGGGGATGTAAATTTTTTCCGATTTTCGCAAATTGCCCTTTTTTAGATTTGAGAGATCGGGCCTTTTTTTAATTAAGTCTCTTCTTTAATTTTGGGAATGCATGTATATCATATAAAATGATCATTAAATAAATTTTCGCTTATTTACCCAAAATTTATAAAACGTGAAAAAATTTGATTTATGATTAAATTAACTGTTTCTTTTTAAATTAAAAATTTTTAAGGGAAATTTTAAATTTAAAATTCTTAATGAAATAAAAATATTTTAGATTCAATAGATCCCAATATTCTGAAAATGATTTGAATAGCAATTGAACTGTTTTGAAAGCATGATTCATAGAAAATATGAATAATGATGTCTAACGTTCCATTACAATACCATCCAGGATTTAAAGTGCAAGTTGAAGCATCGCACCCATTATTTCTTCCGTTATTATGAGAATATTATTTATCTAAAAATTTTACTAAAGATAAAAGGAAAATTTTAAGAAAATAAACTTTTATGAAATAAAGAAAGTGCATAAACAAAACCCGAAAATATATGAAAAATAGTGAGAATAAGCTTCGTATAATTAATTTCTTTATAAATACTTTTAATCATGCGAGTCAGACGCGAAATTACTCAAAAATAACTACAGGATTCATCCTATCTCAGTTTCAAATTGACTCTAAGGTATGGATGTTCCAAAAGTAAGGATAAGCTAAGATCTTTAAATTTATTTTAAATTTTATGCCTATTCTCAATTATAAAATATCATCTGATTATATAGAAAATTTACGGAATCATATCTTTTAGGAAAATTAATAGTGAGACATTAAAGCCTGCTAAAGATAAAATAATCTAATCTAATCTGAGATCTTAATATTTCATATTATTTTTAAATAAAAAAATTGAGGTAAGATTGTAATAAATGGAGTGGAATTTAATAAAAGCCAAGTTTTAAAATAATAATTATAGCTGAGAATTTAATGAAAAAGAGAATTATATTAGATATTATACATTTATCGTTTGATTTTTGAAATTGTAAAAAATAATTAAGAATGTAGTTAATAACGTAATGGAAATTAAAAATATTAAATAAGCCATTAGGGAAATCACTCATTAGATATATTTAAATGTGAGTCTTAATATCAATAAGTTATTAATTAGCAAAATTATAAATAAAGACATTTTGTTATATTAACTTAACACATTAGAATTTTATTAATGGAGAATTTTTCCTCGTATATCCCTAAGCCACTTTTTAAAATTTTCTTTTCTTAAAAATTTTCCCATTTAAATAAATTTTATAAAAAATAAAAAACCCCCATAACCATTATTAGAAAAATAGTGAAAGATTTTTAAATGTAAAATTACGTTTAAAGACGCTTCCCCCAAAAATAGCAAAAACATTTAAATTTAAGACAACCCAGATCTCTCAAATCAAAAAAAGGAAAATTTGCAAAAATCAAAAAAATTTACATCTCCTATTTTAAAAACCCAAAATTTGATAGAGTTGATGGTAGTTTAAAGAATCACCTGGTTGTTTAGTGTTATCAATTTTCTGTGATGAGATAACTCCATTCTAAGGTTGCTCTTAGCACATGGCTATGGACACATTGAACTGACTATCAGATCATCTAAAGACTCTTTAAATTCATCAATTAAACTGCGTGATTTCATCTTACTACTATCACAACTATGTTAATTACACTGCAATGAGTTAATAGCATCATTTCATTTCACGAAATCATGCATTTATATTGTATTTTTTTAGTGTATTAATGAGTTAGATGTCTGTTTTTTCTCTTTAGACATATTTTCTTAGTTTCTTATAGTCATTAAATTAACTTATAAGACTAAATTAAGAGAAAAATTTGTATTGTATTTCATTCATTATTTTTAATATTGAGATAAATCATTGATTAATTTTTTATGAAGAAAACTCCATTTTTTTAGAGGAAAAAAACAATTTTTTTTGGTAACTTTTTGGTAAAAAAAATGGTAAAAATATGCATTTTTTCGACTTTGTAAGACCTTTATCTCCTGTTCCAGCCGTTAAAAATCTCTAGAAAATGAGATTCACGGATAAATCGACTATGCTCTATCAGCCTATCATAGCCCTTTCTCAATAGCCCTCAAAAAAATTTTTCCAAAAAGGCAATTTTCTCGGGAATTTTTTCCTTCAATTGGCTTTTTGACCGCCTTTCCCTTCGAGACACTTGAAATGGACCCCACTTCGCCAAAGTAATCATATATTGCGCATCCATTGGTGGTGTTAGTTACAAAAAAATTTGGGAAAAATGGCCAAAAATGGTCCAAAAATGGCACTTTTTTAGGAAAAAATTTTCGCAAAAAGGGTCTCGTTAGGTCCCTCTTGATTAGCTTAATCATCCGGAAGCATAATTTTTAATTTTTAACGGCTGAATACAGAGTTCCCTTTTGCTCGACTATTTTTTCTGATAAACCAAAAAATGAATGAATATCAATATTTAAAATTAAAAAGGAATAAATATATTCTTTTTGGGTATTTAAAGATTGATTTTTTTAATAAAATTTTTCATAGATAAAAAATACCATTTTCTTTTTAAGATTTTCTATATGAAAAATTCTCTCTCTCAACTAATTGACAGAATTATTTGATTCCCTTTTGCCTCATATAGAATTGAATAGCCTTTCACTTCTTATAAAGGAAAGTGATATAAAGCATTATAAGCCTAAAAAAGAGACTAGAAAGACAATCTCAAATGTTATTATAAATTTTAAGTCACCTTTCTCTAATGACTTTCTTATAAATTCCTAAGTTTTTATCTTTTACGAAGATGAAGTTAATTAAGCTTTATTAACTACTGAAAACTAGAATATTAGAACCTTCGATGGAATATGAGTAATTAGCAATTATTTTCTAGCTTTTAGAGAAAAGTTCTATTGATTATTCAGTTTTTACAAATGCTAAAGAGAATTGTAATTTCTTTAGAATTAGATGAAAGTCTTTCTAAAATATGATTTAATTAAAATCTTAGCTCTAAATATAAATAGGTTCTTATATTAAGATTTTTAACTTAATTGATTTGATCGCTTATCAATAAAAAAGGCTATCTAATTGCTTTGATGTACTATTTAGGCACTGTTGCTATTTAGAATACGCCAATAATAAGGTATTATAGAATTCCTTCCGTGTCTAGAGGAAATCTCTATAGAGAAATCCTTTCAGCTCTAAAGGAAATCTCTTAGCTCTTAATAGTCTTCTATATATAGAATTAAGACTATGTTCTTGAATTATTTCGGGAGTAAATTAAGACCCTCTTGAGAAATAAATTGATTCTTTTAATGGGAACAAATTTACTCTAGAGATGTGTTGAGAGAGAGTAATTAGCAAATCAAAGATTCTCATTATCATTAAGTAAGTTAGTTTCGAAAAAATAGTCTTAAAAAAGAGTTCAATGAGCTTATTAAATGTCTTAATCTTAATTGAAAATTATGGTTTTTAAGACTCTTCTTAATTATTAATTCTTGAGTAGTTAGTCAGTCATATATGTGAAGCCCAAGTGAAAGTTAAAGAGCTCTACACTTTTGCAGAGATCAATTTACTTTATTCATTGAGTAATTGACTTATTGATAGATTGATTACTTTGAGTTGACATTAATTGAGATTAAATATCCTCATACTTATTTGGAGAAGTCTTAATTATTTCTCTTTAATCTAGTCATATCTCACATTTTAATAGTGTACCTTGGAGAATTTGAGTTAAGACAAGAAATATACGAGAATCTTAATTCACAGGATTAACTAAATGATTTATAGATTCATCAATAAAGATAATGCTAGCATATTGAATTGAGTCTTAGAAAGTGATAGCAAGGTTACTATTGAGGAGATTTCGCAAATTAGATCTTCTCAATTAAGTCAATTGGAGCCATTTTTTCAAATATCCTCAAAAGTCAGATGCTCTATGAAACCCTATGAATTGAGGAATTCAGGGTTCATTCTTTATTCAAGAGTTATTAGTGTTGATATTAAGCTGAGATTAATCGATTTAAGATGGGTATTAAGCAGTTTTGTTTATTTATTTAAGACCTCTTCATTAAAAATCATTGCCATGAGGAATTAAGTCATCTATTTTGGAATTAAGATAACTTTATTGAGAGAGCGAATTATAGTCTGAAACTTTAATTGCCGAGTATTCAGCATCTGTAAGTACCAAATTGATAGGCAAATCGTCCAAAGGGAGAAATTTTTTATTATGTCTAAATTCTCGGAATCAGTGGGGCGGTCACTTTGAATTAAGTCTATTTGGTTGTCTTAATTAATAATACTAATAAACTATACTGAATTTAATTAATTAAAAGGCAGTCTAAATTAAATAGTCACAATTCTAAATTCAAATTTGGCAATGAAAATCCTCTATTTTGCAATTATTTTTGCCAATTATATTAGGATAGCCGCCAAAATAAGACCTGATGATAGATCTTTAAACGCTGATTAAAATGAGTATAATGGTGTATTTTTAAGACTTACCTCCTATTAATGGTAGGTCATTTTAGGTGTTTTGGCCGGCCATGGCCCTATTAAGCAGTCTTAATTCAAATTTTCGAAATCCATAATCCTTAAAATTATAAGAATTAATCCACTTCACTAATGAATTTAAATATAGTAGATAGGTATTATAGAGCTTTCGAAAGCAATTTAAATTCATAATTTCGAATATACGAAGTCCATATTGCAAAAACCTCTATTAAGACAAAACTCAAAGAGTGGCCCCCTGTCTTAATACCCTATCCCGGACCTCATCCACGATCATTTTGAAATTTAAAATCCAACTCTTTATTAACATTAAGACTAACTATTCATGTAAACTAAACACTAAAACTGAAGTGGCAAATACGAGATTTCATATTTTTAACATAAGTGATAAATTAATGGGGGGTGCCTGAAGGTCCTTTTTTAGATTTGAGAGATCTGGCTTGTCTTAATTAAGTGTTTTCTGCTATTTTGGGAATGCGTCTTTATCGTATATTATGATCAAAAAAATTTTTTATGAAATCAAATTAAATATACTATTTAATTTGGGAAAGTTAATTCTTCAAAAATATTGCTTACCTACCGCGGCTGAATTATCCTTTGATCAACAAAATATTAATCCTATATGTCCTGATCGCAAATAATATTAGCCTCTGACTCTTAATATACTATAATATTGACGTTTTGAAAAGTTTGATCGCAGTTATGGAAAATAAATAAGAGCGATTTCGAGCTTAAGCCCAATATTATATAATTATTACCAATGCTTAAAACCCCAAAACCTGTGATTTTATATTCGGTGTAGCTATAGTGTTATTTTGAGTGCTTGTACTTATATCTAATTAGGTCTTATGCATATATGGTCAAGCCTACATCATCATCCTATGCGCATCACACGTAGCCCAAGCGTATAGTCTGCTCCCACTTCCTCATGCCCGATCGTCCCCATCTGTTTTATCTGTCTCATCATCGCGCCTGATCTCTCCCACTCTTTTTACCCGTTGCTGCCTATTTTAAACTCAACTAGAGCATTTACTTGTTTTGGATCTGCTGACTCTAGAGCTGCTTCTTCACATATGAGAAGAGAGACTCGACTGGATTGAGCCAGGGCGAATACTCCGCATTGAAGAGAAGCACTGCCTTGAACTTCCTGACAGTCTCCATCATCTCCGAGTACTTATGGATCACTGCATTGTCCATGAGGATCACGATCTTCTTACTGCTCATCTCTCTGTCAGTGCGCACATAGCGCAGCGTCTGATATATAAAATTCTCGAAGAGCACTGAGTTGAAAGGGTCCCTCAATGATCTGGCTGCTGATAACTCTATCCTGGCTGATGGCTGCGATGAAG
>JAJKFJ010023004.1:0-11928 GCA_027382625.1 Tetmemena sp. SeJ-2015
TTTAGGTAGGTTTAGAAAGTAGAAAATTTAAATTTAAAACGCAAAGATAATTTAAAAGGGAAAAGAATAGAGGGAAGTCTGGGTGGAAGTAAAAGTAAACTCCATCTTTGTTTTAAAATGTTTTTAAATTTAAAATTTGAATTAAAAAAACAATTGGGGGAATTTTAAAAACTAAGTGATTTTTTAAAAAAAGGGTTTCTTAAAAATTTTTTAAAGAGATTGGGTGGCTGAGTTTTTTATTTTTAAATGTGATCAGGTTTTTGAGGATTAGTTTTTTTAAAAATTAAGAATTCGCTAACTCGTTTTTTCTGGAAACTAGTGTGTATTACCCCTTTTTTTCCCCCCCCCCATAAAACCAGTCACGAAAAAAATTTTTAAACCCCTTGTTATTAAGTTATTCCCCTTCCGAAATTTTAATTTTTAAATCTTGAGCTATAAGTTGAAATCGGGCCTAATATAAATTAAGGGAGGGCCTTTCCTCTTCCCCCTTTTTTTCCCCCAAATAAAAATTTTGAAAAATCACAACCTCGCAAAAAAATTTAAAATTAAAACACAATTTCTTTGCCCAAATTCTTTTTCCCATAGTGTTATGCGGGTTTATTTTCCCTTTAAACTTTAGTAGAATACTAGTTTTGGGAACAAATTTTTATTGCAAAAAAATTTTGTTACTTTAAAATTAAAAAAAAAGATGGATTTTATAAGTTTTAGAAAAAATTTTTTAAGAAGTTTAAAGATACTTAACTTAAATTTCAGACTTTTAAATAAGAGTTTTTTATTTTTAAACCCGTTTAAAATAAAAAATTACATTTTCAAAAAATTTTCTTAAAAGAATCTAAAATTTTTTTTAATTGAAATCTTTTTTCCCCTATTTTATTCTTTTTTTTTATTTAAATAAGTTATTTTATAATTTTTATTGAAAATAAATTTTTTTTTACTTTTTTTTTAAAAAAAATTTTAAAAAAAAATTTTTAAAAAAAAGAATATGTTTTAAATATAAATTTTAATTTTTAAATTTTAAAAAATTTGGGATGTTTTAGGTTTAGCCTAGATTGTGATTTTTAAAATTTTCATGAAGTGGATGACGAGGAAAGGCACTCCCATTATCTAATTACATCTAAATTCCTTAGCAGTAGAAATGTGAATTTTTTTGTTAAAATTTTCATTGGATTAAGCCTTAAATTAAGCTGCTTTCATCCCTTTAACTTGTTCATGGGATATCTTTGTTAAGAGATATTTGGGTTAAAAGTTTTTGAAATTGACTTATTACTTGATTAATATTTTGGAATATAGATATCAACATCATAATAACTTATTTCAATAAGCTATCAGGTAAGCTCGATATTTGAGCTACGTCGCTAGATTTTTAACGGATAGCATTTTAAAACTCCTTTTTTAATTAAATTCTGATTGCATTTATACTTTAGTTTTAAAATTATTGATTTAAATTTAGTAAGTAATTTTTTAAAAATTAAAAGGGGACAAAAAAAAAAAAATGTTTCTATAACCATTAGCTTTGTTTTATTTTCCTTTGGGCCCTTTTCATATCGTGTTTCCATCGGGCCAAAATTTTAAAGTTTAACCGGGGCCGTGCCCTCATTTAAATCTTTTAGATATCCTTATATATAAAAATAGTTTAAATTTTTATTTTATTTAATTATAAAAATCTGAAGATTTTTTTTTAATTTTCTTTAAGCCTGTTTAAAATTTTCAGGGGTTTTTTTTAAAAATTTTTTGGTTTTTTGTGTTTTTATCTTGAGTAAATTAATTACATTTCATCAAGTAATAATTACTATAGGGTAAGATAGAATTTTAGAAAGCATAATCTATAGTAAAAAATAAATGCATTATCATTTATATCACTTGCCTTATAATTGAAATTTTAATTAAAATCGGAGGTTGATTAAAATAATAAATGAAGACTTTCAACTTGTTAACAGTTAAAATATCTAAAACACCCTCAGATCTGCAGCTTATTCGATAGCTTATCAAAAAATAATATGAGTTTCATCTTTAATCATCGTCTTGGACCCTCTCAGCATTGAGATATGAGTAGCACAGTTTAATGTCATCACAATGCTTAAGTTTTTTTTAAAACTTCGAGGGCCTTAAAACCCTCTTTTTTAAACACTCTCAAAAACAAAAGAAATAAATTGCGGGATCAAATTTGGTTTTTTTTTAAATTTAAAATCAAACCACACTTCAATTTGTCACTAATTAACCCTTTTTAAACTTAATATATAAATAAATTTTCCATTAAATTCTCAACTTTTTTAAAAGGTTTATTTTAAAAATTAAAATAACTTAGAGTTTTTTTTGGTTTAGTTTAATTTTGAAAAAAAAATTATGTTTTATCTTTCTGGTTTTAAAGGCCTTAAAATTTCCCTCTTTTTCTTTTTAAGGCACCTCTCTCTCAATATCCATAGTTAGCAACCTCAAATCTGTAACTTTACTCTCTATGGCTCCCAGTAGTAGGAGTTTGGCTCTCAACCAGGGCTTTATCATTTGAGATCTGGGAAAATTTTTAGAAAAATAAGCATTTATTTTTGAAATTATTTTTGTCTACTGAAATTTAAAAAAAAAAATTTTAGAATATAATTTTTCAAAAATTCTTCTTTAGCCTTGAGCTAGTAGATTGATACTTACTTTTTTAAATGGCAGAAGGACCCATCTGCTCACCTCACTCTACCTCAAACTTTTTAAGAATGTTCAGGATCAATGGCTTCATGGATTTAAATTAAATTAAGATCTCCTATTACGTATTATAATTTTAATTAAGATAAATAAAGTTATTTTCTGCAATTAATTATCCTTATATTGTAGTTTAATTTTAAAAAAATTAATTCGGTTTTAATAAATTGGCCCATTTCAAATTACTCTATATTTGTTTTCCTTACTCTCTGACAAACGGTAATAAAAAAGGAGTAAAAGATATATTTTAAGCTTAATCACTGGTTACATCTTCAGACTATTGAAAAGAGAATTGGAAAGGTAAATAATATTAAACTTAATGCTAGATACTTTCAAAAGATTATGATCATGCGAGAAATAAGATATATACAAAGTATTACATTTCTATTCTTCATTCAAAGTCTCGCTGTATCTATTCTTTCCTCCTGAAATTTGTCCTTTTTTGAGCTTGCCTCTCATGGAGTAGCCTAATGTCTCTTGAGGCAAAGTATATTTCTGCTATCTCTATTCTGCCTCCAAACTTCTCAAGAGGCGCTTAGTTGTAATGTTGTGATGCTGCCACGGACTCTGTAAATACCATCACTTTGTGGCAAGTCATGGAGGACCTGTAGTAATATCGCAAAGATCTTTGAAATGAAGCGTATTAGAACTCTGGATAGTTTTTCGATTGTCGTACCTAATCACTGGCTGATTGAGCTTTGCACTTGCACTGCACCCTCTCTCTAGACGTTTTGAGAATTTGATTATATTAACAATATCTAAAATTAATTTAAACTTTTAATTTCTCCCTTTTAAAAAAAATTTTAGATGAGACTAATGGCCAGGTGGTCAGAAATATCTTTTAATTTTCCAGATCAACTTCTGTCAATTTACCGTTGTTCAGGAAGAAAAAAAAGTAAAATTTGAAATAGGGCCATAAAAAAAAACAGAGTTAAAATTTTTTAAAAATTTTTCCCAAATTTTTGAATATTTTTTAAAAATTTAAAAAATAAAAATTTTTCATGGCTGGGCCCCTCTCCTTGGGGCTTGCTGTAAATCTAACCGCCACAAAAATAAAGCTTATCAAGAAGGCCAAGCAAGCTTCCTTTTCGGAAAACTAGCCTTTTAATCCCGATTTGAAATTAGGATTATTTTAAAATTTTCCAAAAAAGAAGAGAAGTAGACCCTCACTTACAATGGTAAAGAGAACCCTGACCTAATTCACCAGCCAAAGTTGATCCTGCCCGCTCAAATTTAAGATTAACACAAGATTCCCTTCATTTTAAGGGAGCCCCAGCCCCCCTCAAAAATTCAAAAGATTCTGAAAGCAAATATTTTTGGGCCCAAATAGAAAAAAGAGCTAAAAAATATCTTAAATGCCCCTAAAATAAAAAGTTTCAAACTTGGGCTTTGATCATATTTAAGGGAATTTTTAAATGAAATTGAAAAAGGGACCCCCCATCCCTTCTATTTTAAAGACAGTTATTTCCCAAATTGCGAGGATAAGCTGCTTCTTTTTAAAAAAGGCCAATTAGTAGGCCGAAGTTTCTAGTCAGAGATTCCCCCTTTAGAGTCCCCCCTCCAAGATACATTTTTTACTAAAAACCCAGGAGAGTTTTTTTCCCCCTTTCTTTAAAAGATCGGGGGGGGACGGAAGTGCCCCCCTCCCCCCCTTTTTTTAAGGGTTAAAAAATCGCCCAAAATTCGTCCATTTTGGGGGCCGAAATCAGCCAAAAATTCAAAAAATTAAGAAGTTTTTGGGAAAAAATTTCCTTGGGGGTGAAATTTCAAATTTAAATTTTTTCAAAAAATTATCTTTATTTAAAAAAAAATTTTAAAACCTTTAAAAATTTTAAAAGTTTTTAAATAATTTAGGGCAAATTTAGGCAGATATTTTGATCAGAAATCAGCAAAAAACCCTACAATATTACCACAGATAGGGGCCCTTATAATGAAAGGGAAAATCTGCCCTCTTTTATTTATTAATTTTGTATTTTTATTTGACTTCATTCCTACTTTTAGAGAAATTTTTTCCTTTAAAAAATTTTTTTTTAAAAAAATTTTTGGCAAGTTAATTTTCAAGAAGATAATTTCTTTCAATTGCAGTTTTTTTCTCACACTAATTTAAAAAAGGGGGAAGTCTCGTTTTAATTTCCCAAATTTTAAAAAAAGATAAGCATTTTTTAAAATTATAATTTTGGGGATTTTAAATTTAAAAATCCCCAAATTTTATATTCCAACCACTTAAATTTGAAAATTTCCAATTTTTTAAAGGAAGGGAAATTTTATTTTTGGAAAAAATTTTATAGGATTTCAAATGTGACTCATTCTTTAAAAAGGAAAGGGCCCCAAAAAAACATGAAAAGAAATTTCTTTAAAATTTAAACTTATAAAAAAAAAGAAAATTTTTTTAAAAAAAAATTTAAATTAAAATTTTTCCCCCCTTAAGGGAAATTTCAAAGGGCCAAAAACTTTTTTAATTTTTTTTTTGGCCAATTTTTTTTAATTTGGCGATTTTTTGGGGCGATTTTAAACCAAAAAAAGGGGGGGAGGTGCACTTCCGCCCCCCCCAAAAAATCCCCTTTTAAAAGCCAGAGAATGCTTGATTTTTTCCGTAAATTTCCCTAGACTTACTAGTAATTTCCCCTAACTAGGGATTTTTAAAGGGGTGGAATCACGGTGAAGAATTTAAAACGGTCCCTTTTTAATTTTGGATTGTCAAAATTGAAGGTTGCAAAAAATTTCGAAATATTTTTTTGAGGAGGGGCAATGTTTTAGACACTCAAAAATCCTTTAAATAAAAGCGGGTTTAAGCAATAAAAAATTTAAACTTACTTGAGGTACTATGGCTTAGATTTGTTTGCTTGCAAAGTTTGGTAAATTTCCCCCTTAATCGATAAATTTTTCTCTCACCCAAATCTGTGGCAGTTTTATTGGAAAAAAGGGTTTTTTTTTGCCTGATTTTTTTACCCAGGGAAACTTTTTCCTTTTTTTTTTTAAAAAGGTTTTTAATAATATCTTAGCCAATTCCCATTCGCTCTCTCTCTCTATTTTTTATTTAATTTCATTTTTTTTATTTTTAAAAAGGAAACGGGCAGATTGACAAAAATTTATTTAAGTTTGTAAGTTTTAATAAAAAACCAAAAGCATCAGAAAGTTTCTAAAAACTCTATTTGGGGGCCAAATTTTAAAAAATTTGTTCAAAAATGCAAATAAAGAAACGAATTTTTTTTTAAGGGAAAGAGGAAAAAAATTAAAAAAGAAAATCACAAAAGGGGGAAAAATTTTAAACCTAAAAATTTGGCCTTTTTCAAACAGCCTATATTTTAAAATTCTTTATCAATAATTGAGTACCATTTAAAGCATTATAAAAGAACAACAGACTAAGAGCTGTATTTATAGATTATTATTCATCCATTCGTATTCTGCTTATTTTAAATTAAAATTTAACAAATCAATTAAAATTGAAGTTTCTCAAATTTAAATTATTATTATTAAAATCCCTTTGTTTTGGCCCAAAGGCTTTTAATTTTAATCAAAATTTTTGAAAAAAATTTTAAAAACCAAAATAAAAATTTTGTAAAAATTTTAAAATTTTTTATAAAAATAAATTTTTTTTTTTAAACCCCTTTTTTTAAAAAACAAAATTTTATTTTAATTCAGGTTTCTTTTAAAAATATTTAAATTAAAAATTTTATGTTTAAAAATAAAAAATTTAAAATTTCTAAATAAATAAATTTTTTAATTTAACGGTTTTTTTAAAAGTTTTTTTTTAATTTAAATGTTTTTTAAATTAATTTTTCCAATTTTATTTTTAAATTTAAATTTTAAAAAAATTTTTTTAAATCTTAAATTTTATTAATTTAAAAGAAAAAACTTTAATTTAAATTTTTTAAATTTTAAATTTAATAAAAAAAGGAAGATTTTTAAAAATTTTTTAAAAAATTTAAAAATCAAAAAAGGGTTTTTTTTTTAAAAAAACAATTTTCCCCCAGTTTTAAAAATCCTTAATTTTTAAAATAAATTTAAAAAGTTTAAAGGGGATTTTATTTTTGGATTTTAATTTAAAAGAAAAAATAATAATTTGTTTTTAAAATTTAAAATTTTAAATTATATTTTCTTATAAAAAATAGTTAAAAACAAAAATAAATTTGGTTTAAATAAAAGGTTTTAAATAAATTTTGATGATAACCTCTCCCATTAAGTCATTTTGTCATCATCCCTACCATTTCCCAAATGGATTTGAGTAGTCTAAATATTGAATGAAAGTAATGCTTACTGCTCTTCCTGAGGTAGTAATCTGACTATCATTTAAGTTTGTAGTTTATTTTTGCTAGTTTTCAGAGGACGGAGCTTAGGAGTTACTCTTTTTGCCAGCTTAAAGATGTCTCTACAAATGTTAGGGTTGATGAAATAATTACAGTATCAGTTCTGACCTCTTGTTCCTTGTCGCCGTTGTCGTTGCAAGAGCAAGTTTATCCCATTTAATTAAAATTATAACTGCTTTAGAATATTTTATTCAATATAACTTAATTACATCCAAATTATACAACTTATCATCGATTCAAGGTTCAAACAAATAACTAAAATAAAACGAAAAATAATTTAAATTCATATTTTATTAAACTGAAATATTATTCCAATTTATTTACTATTTCCACTCAATAAATTATATTATGAAATAAATCTTGATTATTTGTTTAATAGTCTTCGACTTATTTTAAACCAAAGATGTCTTAATAAATTTGAATGGCTAGTTTGACTGAATTTATATTATGTGGTTAAATCTCTATCTTAAGCATTGTTTATAATCAATATAAAATAATAGGCTTAATCTTTTTAAAAAATCTGCATAACATTCTTGCGCAGATATAATTTGCATACGTTGCATGATTTTGTCCAGTTTTTGAGTTATTATGCATTACTAATTTACAAGTTAAACACTCCAGTAAAAAATTCATAAGATATAGCTTATTAAAATTGTTTGATTTATCGAATAGTGTTTATATAATTCAAATATTACAAAATTTTAATTTACATTCATTAATTTATAAATTAATTATTTTATCAAATAAATTTTTGGATTAATACTAACCATCGTTAAAAACAATGAATTAAATACTTAAGAATTATAAAGTTTGATAAAGTAGAATTCAAATGCATAATAAATAATTCCTCTTAGTAGATAAGTAGTATGCAATTGAATTATTAAATTATACTAGTATAAAATGCAGAGGCACTCGGAGAGCATTCTAAACAATCACAAAGCAAATATTAATTGATCTCAAATAGGACTCACCAATATTTTATCAATATAATTAGCTTAAATTATTCCATATATGTATATATCCAATCATATATTTATTTTTATTAATATTTATCATTAAATTAGGAAGTTAAAACCTTGACTTGTGACGTGGCACCAAAGTGGGCTTGGCTAACCATGACTTGGCTGGGGTAGGTAATTTGTTGGTCTCTGGATTGATAAATAAGATGAGTGTTATTTAGCTGACTCTCATAACCAACTTGACTCTGGAGGGATATCCTATGCGAACCACAGCTTTGTAGTTCAAGGTGATTACCAAACGCTGCGGAGAGCCTGTGGTTACAGATGAAATATATCCTATATTTTTCTCAACTATATCCATGAGCGTGACACAGAGATTTTAGAGGATGGACCTAGGCACTATGATTTTTTTTCGACGTGGGTGTCGCACGTTTAGATCATGACGTCACTATTTAAGCTGTTACATCACGATATTTATATATTCTTGAGGGTTTCTTATTTTTCCTTAATAAAATTAAATTTTTATTCATTAAAACTAAATTGATATGGTTAAATTTTAAATAAAAATCAATGGGAATCAAAATTTCTGTAATTAAAATGGCTTATTCACCTTTGAACTTCAACTTGTTCTATAGTTTTGAAAATAAATATGAGTTTAATCTTAAATCATCTGCATAGGACCTTTTGGAAGTGAAATATATATATCGCCTACTCATCATTATCATCTTCATTTTAATAATTAAAACTTGTGTGTTTTATATCTCTGATTTGAGTTCTTGCAAATAAAATTTGGAAGAATATAAAACCATTAGTATTTGCAATTCAAATAGTTTAATAATTTTCGAATTTAATGACATTTTTACGGAATTTTTTTTCAATAAATTTAAAAAAAATATTTTTTTTCTATCTTGAAATGAATTATTAAATTAATTTTAAATTATTAAAATAATATTATCTCTTTAACTGATGGGGGCAGGTTCCAGACAAGCAAACTTGGGGGAGATTAAACGGAAAAAAAAATCCATTGAAACCCAAAGTCTTGGGGGTTAAACGAAAAAATTTGGAAAAAAACTCTGGGGAATTTGAGGTTTTTAAAAGGGGAAATTTTTTTCCGTTTTTAAAAAGGGTTTCCTTTATAAAATTTGAGTTCCCCTTCCGAAAAGGGGGAGAGCAAGCTCTCTTATCCTTTGTTTGATATTTATCTTCCTCGAGTGATAATTTTTACGCCCGGGGAATGAAGGGGGTTTAAAATTGGGAGGGGTTCCCCAATCCTTTGTTTCCCAGTTGGTTAAAATCCCTAACCCCCTTGGGGGCTATTGGAAGTTTTAAACCCAAGGGACTGACAGCAATAAATTTTTTTAAAGAGTACCGGGTTGCAAGCCCAAATCAATTTTAAAGGGTCCATAAGGAGTTAATCCTTATCTAATAGGGCAGGTATTCATATATAATAACTAATATAATAGACTCGCCAATCATATCGCAATTAATATAAAACCACATCACTAAATATATAACAATTAAAATATATTTAATAATCTCTTTTTTTTAACAGATTATTTAATTATACCCTAATCATCATCTTTAAATAAATAAAGAAATGCAAAATTATATCATAATTAACTAAAATTAAAATGCAGAGTTAAATCAAGTTAGGTGCCTTTAAAACTTGACGTACATACCTTCAATTAAAAACCAAAATTTTTGAAAATTCCTTTGTCTTAAAATTGAAGAGTACATGGAAAAGAACGAATACTAAAAAAAATAAAAAAAGAGGTCTAGTCAGCTTGCTGAGAAGGGTAAGTCTTAGAGTAAGAGTTGCTATTGCCATTCAATTTCATCTTTGTAAATATTAATTCATAAATTTTATTTAAATTAGATTTCACAGTTGGCGCTATTAGCTTTAAATTTGAGCTCTGATGCATCAAGTCACACTTATCGTTGTATTTCTTGTTCAAGACCTCTAATAACCTATTTTTATTCATCCTATAATTTAATTTTACCTAATCCTGATTTATTTTTAACTATACTAAATAATTAATTGATTTCCTTAGGAAAGTTTTTGTTGAAGTTAGATAGTTTACCAAAAATTAGAATTAATGAAATTTCATATCTTTTATCATTAAATGGTATTGCAGCTGGAGAATAAATATTTGAAATAAATTATTAAAATTGAATGAAAATGATACCCCTATTCTTTTAATTCTCTTACAATATTTTATTCATTGTATAATATTGCATGCTGTCGAAAATTTCTTAACTTTATAAGTATAAGTTAGCTAAAGCTACTAATCTGTTACAACTAACACTTATAAAAAATAAATATATTTTTAACTTGATTTAGTTAATTAAAGTTGTTTTATTACTTACTGAAAAATGATATTTTATTTAGCTAGATAATTTTATATTTAAAGGAAACTTTTGTTAATTTATTTAAGATCAATTATAGAATTTAAAGGTTTTAAATTTTATTTATAATTCGATGAATTAATTTAACGAGGAATATTAGCATCAAATTTATTTATACAATAACGAAGCTATTCAAACCAGCATCAAAATTTATTAATTTAAATTATAAATCATAAAAGATATTTTAATTTTTAAATTTATATTGCATATTTGCTAGAGATATATTGAGAGAAAAAAATATAATTTTATTTTTTATAATAAATTTTTAATTCAAGAATCGATATGTAAAATATAAAAACTTACAAGCAAATAAAGTTAACATATAGAATATTTTTTAAATCCTTGGTTTATTTGCAATTAAAAAATGAAAGTAATTAAATTCATTAGTAAATAATTTATGATGCTTTGATTACGTAAACAAACATTCTTATCATAATTTTAGAATAATAATTGAGGGCCTAAGAGACTTTAAATTATTAAATCAGATAATTATTTATTTAAATTTATTTATTTATTAAATTTAAACTATTAGATACAATTTTGTATCTCTACAAAATTAAATTAAAAAAATAAATTGGAGAAAGATTCAATTCTGATTTAATTTATATTAATTTCATCAATGGAATTATTTAAATAAAGATTTTTATTACTTGGAATATTATTTATTTTTATTAATTGATTAAAATAATGAATTAACTCTTAGTGATTTGTTTGACAAACTCATCTCATTCGATTAAATTAATTCAAATAAGGAATTTTTATATTTATGAAAAACTCAAATTATTTTTAGTTTTTAAATTTCAGTAGGTATTTAACAAATTATAAATGTAGAATTTAATTACAAAAAGAATAAATTAATATTTAATTTATAAATTTTAAAAATGAGGGGCAGTTGAGAAGTTAACCATTGAGCTTAAATAATTATCATTAAATTAAGGATTAAATTATAAGCAATTTTCAACATTGTGTGCTCTTCATAGCAAGGCCGCAGAGAGAGTTACCTCAATCACATGTTTAAACCTGACTCATTTATTTATTCAGAGTTTGCAATATTAATATTACTTCAAAACCATATCCTATCTAAATTTCAGCATAACAAACTCATACTATCGAGCAAGCTTCATATTGAACTTCGTAGATTGTATTTTAACAGCCAAAATTTTACAGCTCTACATTTATTAATTTAATTAAATCCTAATTTTCATTTAATTTTGACTTATAAATTAATCTTTTTTTTAAATATAAAGTAATGCTGTCCGAAATATAATCCAAATCGAGTTATTTTGCTTCATAAATCTCCCTAATTAATCATATAAACAACTTATAAATAGATGCATTTCAATTAATTCAAATTGAATATACATTTAGACTTCACTGAAATATATTTTATGCTATAATATTGGCACAAATAATAAATCTCTATATTACTCAGGACAAATTACCAAAAATTATTAAATTAATTAAATAAAATTTGTAAAATTTAAACTAAATTATTTTTATTTTAAATTTACATATATTTAATTAAAAAATTTTTAAAAAAAAAAAAAAAAAATTTTTTAAATTTTAAA